>PVJN01057516.1:0-12690 GCA_004026805.1 Lasiurus borealis
AACGTTTTTGTCCAAGAGGAAAAGCTATGAAGAAGAGTTGAAAACCCGTGTAACTAAAAAAGAAGTAAACGAAATCTCCCTGGCTTTCTGGACTGGTTGGGTTATGAATTTTCATGCATTCTGTGCAAGTAGCGAGAATGAGAGCTCCTGCTGACTTTTTTTCTTTTTCAGATAGGCCAGGATTTACTGGTGTGTTTATTTTGTCACCATTCCGGTTTGACTCTAAGGAAATGAAAACATCTTCCATTTGTTCTTTTATTTCCAAAGGGCATCCGCTTCGATCCTGAAATTCCGCAAACACTACGACTAGAGTTTGCTAAGGCAAACACGAAGATGGCCAAGAACAAACTAGTAGGGACTCCAAACCCCAGTACTCCTCTGCCCAACACTGTACCTCAGTTCATTGCCAGAGAGCCATGTAAGTGGATCTACTTTTCATTTTTAAGGGGGGGGGAAGGGGAGAGACAAAGAAACATCACTAAGACTAGCTTATGTGCTGCATGTCAGAGCACACCATGGGACGGAGCTAGCTGAGGGTTATGTCCAGTTCCGTGGAGTGCCTGCCTGCTCTTGCTGTCTGAACTCCAGATATGGCTGTCTTGTTTGTGATTGGCTGTCTCAAAAGATGATTTGGCTTGATCAGAGCTATTTCTACAAAATTTTGATGTGTTGTAGATTTTCTTAATGGTCTTGACTTTATCGTGAGTATACCCTAATTGCCTTGCAGTGAAAACCCTTTTTTATTTCCCCATTCTTGGACATGAGAGTTAGTTCTCAGCAATCACTTCGTTGAAGAACATCAGATCTGAGGTTTTGGGAAAATACAATGTTAAAAGAGAAAGAAGCGGATATTAAGTTTATTCTATTTTTGAGAACAGTTTGGCCATAAATCTTGGGGGGAAAGTAAACACACACAAAGCATTTATATATCGGAACAATCAGTTCCAACAAACAAATACCAGTAAAGATTTAAGAAAATCTGGGGCTTTCTGTTTTAAATTAATTGGGTATGAACACTTGACTAATTGCTAAACAAGTATTTCACCCCACTCATGAGCTTATTTCCTTAAATGTCCATGCTACAATTTCTGCGTTTGACTGAAAAGATTGTCTTAATTTTCTTTCTCAAGCTGAGTCACTAGCAGAAGTGAGGCGTGAGATGGCCTTAACTTTTCCTTTCTTTGCGTAGCTGTATGTGATTGACTGTGGCAGGGCATTCAGGAATCCCAAATGACTTGCTGTTATTTGGAATATTCCTATACTGCCGTTCTTCATCTTCCCAAACCACATGATCTTCATCTCCTTCCTGCACTCTCTGACAATATGTTTCAACTTTTCTTATTGAAATTGAAGGTCACATGGGTTCCTTTCTTCCCCTGTCATGTGCCTGTCAGATTTAATCAGGTTACTTTGGAAGTTGTAGTCATTCTGTAGCTCAGTCACTCTTGAGAAAGCTGCTGCGTGTCAGTGGAAACTAACAGATAAAGAAGTTTCTCCCCCCGTGTGTTCTAGAATTTTCCTGTGAAGCCACAACATAACAGAGGGAAAAAAATTGTTTTTCCATGTCCTAGGGCAGTGGTTAGCAAACTGCGGCTCGAGAGCCACATGCGGCTCTTTGGCCCCTTAGAGTGTGGCTCTTCCACAAAATACTATGGCCTGAGTGACTCTATTTTGAAGAAGTGGCGTTAGAAGAAGTTTAAGTTCAAAGAATTTGGCTCTCAAAAGAAATTTCAGTCATTGTACTGTTGATATTTGGCTCTGTTGACTAATGAGCTTGCCGACCACTGTCCTAGGGGAAACGAAATCTGTTTATTTGGGAAGGAAATTTAAATGAAAGTTTCGTTTTAAGATGTAGGGGTGCTAAGGGAGTATATATGGACATTTCTTACATAATTCTATATCCCTACAGCATCTAGCTCAGTACCTTGTATATTGCTTAAATTTATAAATATTAAATAAAAAAATTTTTTGAGGAATAATTGTAATAATCTGAATAAAGATTTATTTAAAATTTTTTAATTTAGCTATTTACAGAATTATTTTATTTGTATGACTTTTTTTTCTGAAAACATTTTTCTCTTAATGAAGGCATCAGAAAAGAGTATTTGTAGGGTACTTTGATTTAGAAAAGATAACCTAGAGTAAGTCTTTACTTTTTGGAGAAATTGCCTGCCTCAGACAGGAGTTGGGATGCTGGCCATACTTGACCCGTTTGGTTCTTTATGCAGTGCTTTCTCTGAGAGGTCAGAATGTTTTCTAAGTCTGCTACAGCAGCTCTTGCGAAACAGCCAGCAAGGTGAGAGCCAGGTCATAGCAAGCTACACAGAAGCAATGGAGATGAACAAAGTGAACATCCACAAATCGCTGAAGTCACAGAAGAGCTTAGCTGAGTTTAGACACTGCTTTGGCACCCTCTGCCTACCTCCCTTCCCTGTGTACAGGACAACTCAGAAGTACTCAGATAATGTCTATGATGGGGTCAAAACTTGTCTGTCAGCTCAGCTGGGGTGGCTCAGTGGTTGAGCATTGACTCATGAAGCAAGAAGTCACTGGTTCAGTTCCTGGTTGGTGCACATGCCCAGGTTGTGGGCTTGATCCTCAGTAGGGAGCGTACAGGAGGCAGCTGATCAATGTTTCTATCTCCTTATCTCTCTCCCTTCCCTTCTTTAAAAGTAATAAAAACACTTCAAAACAAAACAAAACAAAAAACCCTTGCCTGTCTGCTCATGGCACAATGAACTTGAATCTAAAAAAAGAAATCCAAGCAGCTGTATATTCTTGAGAAAATAAAAGCATGATTTTTCTTAATATAGCTCCTTTTTACGACATAGAGGCCTTGACAAACAGCAGTTCCACTGTGACTCAGATCGACCTTATCATTTATTACCACTCCCTCTGGAATTGGTAACTTCCCTGTCATATACACAGAAGTGTCGCTTTTCCAGAAGCATACTGCAGACTAAGAACACTGGTGGCTCTGAACTGTGAATCCAGTTATAATTGGTGCTCTAGGTCAGTGATCGGCAAACTGCGGCTCTCGAGCCACATGCGGCTTTTTTGCCCCGTGAGTGTGGCTCTTACACAAAATACCATGGCCTGGGCAAATCTATTTTGAAGAAGTGGCATTAGAAGAAGGTTAAGTTTAAAAAATTTGGCTCTCAAATTTCAGTCGTTGTCTGTTGATATTTGGTTCTGTTGACTAAGGAGTTTGCCAACCACAGCTCTAGGTGAACAGTTTAATTGCCTGTCAGGAATAGACCTGCCATGGAATCATAGACTTTGGGAGTTGGAAAAACCCTATAGGTGTCTCTGTTATAAGCCACTAGGGAGAGGTTTTTTTAATAAATGCTTCTTTTTGGTGATGTTTTTATATGGTGGTGGCTGTAAAGTACCCACTGCCACCACTAATGGAAGAATTTTCTATTATTTGACTAGATAGCAAAATTTACTTGAACACTCATTTCTCAAGTATCGGTTGAACTTAAATGAGCACCCAGTATACAAGACACTGAAGGGTCTGTGGTTGCTGCCTTAAAAGAGCTCAGCCATTGTGGCCCAGTGATTGAATGTCAACCTATGAACCAGTTTACAGTTTGATTCCCAGTCAGGGCCCATGACCAGTTTTCAGCCTCAATCCCCAGTAGGAGGCAGCTGATTATCTCTCATCATTGATGTTTCTATCCCTCTCTCTCCCTCTCCCTTCTTCTTTGAAATCGATAAAAAATACATTATTTTAAAAGCTGTCAGCCCAAGGGGTTGGTGATAGTTGTCAGGAAATTCGGTCTTTACAAAGGCTGTAGAAGATTCCTTGCAGTTTAGTCTAGATAGCTCAAATCAAACCATCATATTTGCTGAGTACCGGCTCTATTTGTGCTAAGTACGAAGATTAAGAAAACTAGGTATTGCAGCTTGCCAAGGCAGAGATGGTGGCCTCAGTGGAGAACCTTGGCCTTAGACTTGAAGATGTCAGTGAGAGTTCTGGCTTTGCCAGTTAATCGTCAAGCTTTGTGACCTTAAAAAAATTAACCTTGTTGTGTTCCTGTTCCTTCAGCTATAAAAAGGGAATAATACCTTCTCATGATTATAGTGCTAAATAAAATACCATTTGATTGTATTGCGGATTAAATGGTTGTAATATATGTAGAGTACTAGGCAAATGTAAAGTACAATCCTTTTTTTAAAAAGTAGTGGTTTTAGAGAGAAAGGAAAAGAGAGAGAGAGAAATACCATTGTGAGAGAGAAACATTAATTGGCTTGATCCCCAAAAGGGGATGGAACCTGGAATCTTAGGTATGTGCACTGACCAGGAATCAAACCCACAATCTTTTGGTATGCAGGACAATGCTTCAATCAACAATTACTCAACCAGGGCAATCTTAATTTTTTTAAAAAACACTGAGTTGTTTTTCTTTCCTAATAGTTAAAAGTAGATCTTGATCTTATGAGGTGTATCATCGCTGTGTGACTAGCCAATTGTCTTTGCAAATTAGGAGAAAGGATTAATAAAATTCACATAGAATCCTAGGAAAGTAGTACATTTCCCTAACTAAATTTTTATTAATTTGAGCTTCCCCTTCTTGTACTCTCTTATATGTAATAAAGTAAGGAAAATACTAGAAGAAAGAAGAAAGTAAGAGATGTAGAAATGTTACGTTATATAAAATTGTTCTAGATTATCCATTTGATTGTACAGAAAGGTCATGGTCTGTAGTGTAACTGGAGACTCTTTAAAACCTTATAAGCACATAGCTGTTTATGACTCATTAGACCACTTCCTAGTTTTCCTGCAACATCACTGGAATTTCCCATTTATCCAGTACTGACCCTGGATGGGTGGGGAGCCCAAAGCATGAAAAGGAAGTTCTGGAGAAAGATGGGGACTCTGCGCAGTCGCAGACCTTGGGCAGTAGTAAAGGAAAGAGGTCAGGAGATGGACACAGTGGGGAGGCCAGAGGCAGACAGCTGCTGAGAGCAAAGGAGATGAGTACATCAGAGTATGGAGGCTGAGCTTGCAGGATTGTACGCATTCCACTCCTGCGCATTCCCTCTGAGGCCCCTCCACAGTGGGACTGTCTAGGGATTCTGTGCTTGTGGACTAACGTGAAGCTACCAGAAGTGATGTTCTCAGAAACATGCCCATGATTTTCATTCTGTGTATCCAGACTTCGTGATGATTGAGTAACGCAGTGAGCGGTCTCTGACCGCCTCTCACCTGATACAACTAAGCGTTTGTGGACCCCATTGTCACATCACAAAGAAAAGCCCACAGTCAAGAGTTAGGATATATCCGCATTTGCCCTTTAAGATATGTATAAAGATATCTATCATGTGCTTTGACCCCAGACATTCTGAGAAATACATAAAAACATGAAACAAAACTGCAGTCAATAAAGACAGCAAAATACTCTTAAAAAACCAGCGGCCTAAACTAATGTTTATTTCCATATGTGTCCCACTCTGACAAAGCATAAATACTGTTTTCCTTTAAAAAAAAAGGGTCAAGCATTTACTAAGCCAACCGATATTTACAGAGGCCTATCTTCATTCACTCTGTCCTCAGACCTGCACACATTCCTAGTTTTTGCTTGGTGTGTATAATTTTGATAATCTTTAATAATTAAATTTGATAATATTAAAGTAATTTTAGACAATGGATTTGGTAAGAATAGGGTTTTTTAAATATAGTTTATTGATTTTTTTTTTACAGAGAGGAAGGGGGAGGGATAGAGAGTTAGCAACATCAATGGGAGAGAAACATCGATCAGCTGCCTCCTGCACACCTCCTACTAGGGATGTGCCTGTAACCAAGGTACATGGCCTTGACCGGAATCAAACCCTGGAACCTTCAGTCTACAGGCCAACACTCTATCCACTGAGCCAAATTGGTTAGGGTGGTAAGAATAGTTTTTATATAGACATCTTGTTTGATGTGGGAAGTAACTTGTTGCAGCATCATGTAGATCTGCTAATCTGATCCACTTGATTTACATTTTGATTTCATGACTAGTCTATCTTTGACTAGCAATGGCTATTAACATTTTGCTTTGATTTTATTTCTTGTTTATCTAATATTTGACCAGCTATAAATAAATCCCTTAAGAACTCAGGAAGTTAAAGCACAGAAATCTTTTGTAATGCAAATAACTGTCCCAACTGTAGTGTTTTGTAAACTCCCAATTATTCATTACCTCTGCAGAGAAATGAAAGAATAAAGGGAGTTAATTTACAGGGACAGTAAATTTTAAATTCAGAAGAAACCATAGACTAATTCTTTAAGGCCATGTTCTCTCCTCACCTGCTCATTAAAAGAAAGGCATTTCTTATTTCCTCAAATAAAGAGATGCTTTTTCTTGTACAGCAGTTCTCAGAGTATTTGTCTGCCAACCCCTGGTTTGTCTCCCAGGCCCTTTCAGGGAGTCTACAAGGTCTAACCTATTTTCATGAGAAAAGCTTGTTTTCCTCAGTGTGCAACAGTGGGCACAACTACTGGCACCATATACACTGTCAGGACAGTGGCACCAAACCATGCTAGTAATCATTGTATTCTCATACTCTGTTTTCACAAAGTCCAGATTCACCTAAGACTTTTATTGATGAAGAAATGAAAATTGGGGGCGGAAATAGAAATGATTGCCCTGGCCAGCATGGCTCAGTGATTAGAGCCTCTGCCCAAAGACCAAAGTTGTCTCAAGTTCCATTCCTGGTCAAGAGCACACACCTGAATTGTGTGTGTGTCCTCCCCCCCCCCCCCCCCCCTGCAACTCCTGTCCAGGTGGGTGTGGGAAGCAACCAATTAATGTTTCTCTCTCCTTTTTCCCTCTACTGGTTCCCCACTCCCTTTTCCTCTCCCTCTCTCCTTTCCACTGTCTTTAAAAATCAATGGAAAAAAATATACTCCAGTGAGGATTAACAAAAAAAGAAGTAAAAATTATTAGTTTTATTTCATTTCAATTCTTGAATTCAAATCATGCTGTTAATTCTTTTTTTATACAATGGGGAGTACACATAAAGCACTCTGCAGTTAAGTTGTGAGTTGAACTAGCTGCTTTCTTCATGAATGCCATTTTTAGTTAAAGAAAAACTGGTAAGCAGACTGGTTATTCAAACTTGTATATTTGGTAGACATTTTCTTGAAAATTGGTTAAATGCGCATGGCATTTCAAGAAAAAAATATTGCCCTAGCTTGTTTGGCTCAGTGGATAGACTGAAGGGTCCTGGGTTTAATTCCAGTAAAGGGAATATGCATGCCTGGGCTGTGGGTGTGCAGGAGGCAGCTGATCAGTGATTCTCATCTTTGATGTTTTCGTCTCTATCTTCCTTCTCCCTTCCTCTCTGAAATCAATAAAAATATATTTAAAAAATAGAAAAACAAGAATACTATTGCAATAATAAAATTTGAGATTTAAAGCAAAAATTAGATTTTTTAAAAACCATGAATCTTACAACTTTCCAACACAAGGACTTTTCTGATAAGATTGATATTGATATTTAGAAATTTTTATTGAATAAAAAAGTCAACATTTGTAAGATCAGCATAATTCAGTGGACCAATATTTTCCAAATGATTGCATATATGGTGGTTTGGGGGAATGTACTTGGATGAGTACATTCAATGCATCATGTAAAATCATGCGTAGGTATAAAAGATTCATGTAAAGTATAAAATGGAATTTAATGTGACCATATGAAAAGTTCATCTTTAAGGTTTCAGATTCCACACTGCAACAAATCTTTTCGGGTAACATAAAAAAAGAATAGCCACAATTACTTATAAAAGATATTAAAATACTCCTTCCTTCACTAGCTACATAACTCTATGAGGCTTTTTCCTCCCATTCACTGCAACTAATAGAATACATTGCAATAGACTGAATTAGAAGTAAATACGAGAATCCAATTGCCTTTTGTTAAACCAGATACAATAAGTATCCCCCTTTATCTACCAGGGTTATGTTTCAAGGATATTTGAAACTACAGATAGTACTGAACCCTATATGTACTATACATATACCTGTGATAAAGTTTCATCTGTAAGTTAGTCACTGTAAGATTAACAATTGATAACAAAATAGAATAATTTTAGCAATATACTATAATAAGAGATGATATGAGCTAGATGATACAATGCCTACATGATGAGACAAAGTGAGATACTCAGAATGGCATGTAATTTAAAAGTTAAGAATTGTTTATTTCTGGAATTTTCCATTTAATATTTCTGGACCATAGTTGACTGTGGGTAGCTGAAAGTGCAGAAAGGGAAAATGCAGATAAGAGGGGACTACTGATGTTTGCCAAAATGTACAACTAAAGTTTTTTCTTGTTTATTTTGGAATATGTAGTTGTTTTTCATAAAAACATGTGCTATTTTAATATGTAGTGGGTTTATTTTTTTAATGAATTTAATATATTTTTAATTTTTTAAAAAATATATTTTATTGATTTTTTTTTTTTTTTTACAGAGAGGAAGGGAGAGAGATAGAAACTCAGAAACATCGATGAGAGAGAGACATCAATCAGCCGCCTCCTGCACGCCCCACAGTGGAGATGTGCCCACAAGCAAGGTACATGCCCCCAACCAGAATCGAACCTGGGACCTTTCAGTCCGCAAACCGATGCTCTATCCACTGAGCGAAACCGGTCTCGGCTAATTTTTTGCTTTAATTTTTTTAAATATATTTTATTGATTTTTTTACAGAGAGGAAGGGAGAGGGATAGAGAGTTAGAAACATCGATGAGAGAGAGACATCAATCAGCTGCCTCCTGCACGCCCCACACTGGAGATATGCCCGCAAGCAAGGTACATGCCCTTGACCGGAATCGAACCGGGGACCTTTCAGTCCGCAGGCCAACACTCTAGCTCTGAATGGCTTTAGCTGCAGTAGCCAAACTAAATCACCGCCCCAAATCTATGGTAACCCCCTGATAACTGCAGATCTCTATGCCTATCCTATTCAACCAGGAACAAAATAACTTTAAGAATGTTTAAGACCAGTGGATTTTAAACTTTAGTTTCATTACCCCTCCACACTAGTAAAACCTACTGAACACCAAGAAATTTTGGTTATGTAGGTTACATCAGTTGGTAATAATTTACCATATTAAAAATTAAAACAGCCGAAACCGGTTTGGCTCAGTGGATAGAGTGTTGGCCTGCGGACTGACAGTGTCTGGGACCCTGCATGCTCATGTGCTAGCCTCACCTTTGATGAGGGGCATCTACTTATGCCACTTGTACGTTCTAGAGACGAGCCCAAGAATGATTGCATATATGGTGGTTTGAGGGAATGTACTTGGATGAGTACCTTTCAAGAATGCCTAATTCTCCCCTACTACTCCACCACACCCCCGTTACCCCCCATTACCAGATGTAACAAGCTTATTTTAAGAAACTTGGAAAAGATAGAAAAATTAATGCTTATACCTTCCTAAACCTAAAGGCATACATTACTAAATTTTATTGCATTTGCTTTGTATTTTTTAACATACAGTTTTACAAATAAAACACTTTTAGATACAGAGGTTTAAGGTAGTTTAACATAGTTTTAAAAATATACATGTATAATTTTTATCTTTCATTGCTTTCCTAATACTGTTTTTATTTAACTTATTATCTATATATTTAGAAAATTCTCTCCCACCCAGAGATAAGCATTTTAACATTTGTGATGAACAGCCATGCAAATAGGCACCCACACTGAATGTTTGTGTGAATGGGGTTGTCTATTGCATGCTGCTCTGATGGATACCAGCTTTCATTCTAAGCTCTAGGCCTCACTTTTGCAAATCAGTAAATGTGTACCTGATGTACAATGATAGATTACCCTGTAATCAAGGCTCTTTTTCGTGGGGAAAAGACTAGAAGAGGTTGATTGGAAAGTTAAAGTGAAAAACCTGACTTGTGGAGTAAGGTAGTCAGTGCAAATGCAGGTCCTCTGTCACCCTCCTTTTCATTCTCTAGTTTGTGCAGCCCCTAGGATTTTAGAGAAAGGATGGAGCTGGAACCAAAAGAACAAAGTAATCTAATTAGTGGCTGAGGCTTGAGAAGTGTCGGTCGGTCGTGTGTGTGTGTGTGTGTGTGTGTGTGTGTGTGTGTTTTAATTAAATCTCTCTCAAGAGGTCAGGGAGATGAACCTGTAGAACATTAACAGGTCAGGATATTATGGTGACTTCCTGTTCCCTTCTCTCTTGAGTTTAGCAAACATTGGAGGGGAGGGGAGTGATAAAAAGCTGAATAAGGGTACAGTTCTGCTCTTGAGTTTTAGTTGGGGAAACTGGCCTGTAAGTGACTACAATAGAAGGCAGAGAAAGTGCTAAATTGAAGGTATAGATAATGATGAAGCTGGTAATTATGGAGAGAATGGAAAAAGACTTCCTGGAGGTCTGTTGACCTACTAGCTGGAGAAGGATTTCAGTAATCCCTAGGAGGCTGGCCGACATGAATTTCAAAACTGTGAGGGAGCCCATGATCTGATGAGGCCAAAGAAGTACAAGAAGGAGCAGAAGGCAACAACAGTGGCGGGGATAATGTGCCAAAGAGAGGAAACCCAAAGATGCCGGGTGACGGGTTTTGTTCTGTGAATAGGAGGAAACTGGTTCATATTTTCACTCCCATCACAGACTCTCTCTCACCAGCGAGCATACTTAGTCATCTCAGATAAGCACTTATGAAATAAGCAGAGTGGTAAAGGAGCGTGGGTTTGGAGCAGGTGTATTAAAATGACATACATTTGTTATTTCACAGATGATACAGGTCAGACAGAATTCCAGGCACAGGTTAACTGGATCCTCTGCGTGTGATCTCACAGGCTGAATTAAGTGTGTTGGCTGGACTGCAATTGCATCTCATGTCCCTGGCCCATGTGGTTGTGGTAGATTTCAGGATCTTGAGGTTGTTGGCAGTAGGGTAAGGAATATGACTTTTTAAAACTGTCTTAATTGAGCCCCTGCCATGTGCCAAATACAAACAAACTTACATACATTATCACTTGACCCCTAGTAACAACTGTGCAAAGCAATATTGTCCTCTTTTGACAGATGGAGAAAAGGAATACACAGAGAATACATGGAATACTGTTTTATTTTTTCTCATCCTGATGAGATGAGCAGAGAAAGATTCTCTGGTGGTTTAAGTGCTTGCTTACTGTCCCACCCCCAGAAGCCTGAATTTAGATGGAGAGGAAAGCCTTGATTTAAAAGTCTCATTATCATTCCTCCATGACAGGGGTGGGGGGGTGCATATTTGTATAACAAAATGCTGATGAAAACATACCCTGGGCAACTTACTTCAGTCACCTGCAGCTTAGGACCCCATCTCCTCAGGAAGCTGGTGTCTGCTTGCCAACTTCACAGAAGAAACATGTTTTGACTACAACACAGAAGATATTGGTATCTTGAAGTTTTGCTTTTTTTCTGCTTAGGGTTGAATGTGTCTCCCTCTGTCTATTGTTTTCGAACATACCAAAATATAAAGAGGAGAGTGTAATCAGCTCCAGAAACCCATCATTCATATTTTAGTTATCAGGATTTCAGCACAACTAGTTTGTTAAATCCCCTCTTCCTTTCTCTCTCTCCTCTTTAGTCTTTTTACAGCTGAATTGTTCCTCTGAGGTCGATATATTTAACTATGTCTCTTAAGTGTCTTTTAATGTAGAGTTGCTCCCTTCCCCAGTTCTCCCTTTTTTATACCATTGATTTGTTGGAAAAAGTGTCAGCCTTCCTGAGAACAGACCCTCCTGGGTTTTTCCGTTTGCTTCCTTTAGGGCGTGCTTTTGCAGTTCCTATGTCCCCTCTACTTACTGCAGAGTGAAAGGCATGATTTGATTTGAAAGGTTGGTTAAAGTCGGGTTCACCTTTTTTGTCAAGAATATATACTAGGTGGTGCTGTGTGCTTCATGAAGTAACTAGAGGCTGGGTTATTTTGTGTTAGGTGATGTTAAGATGGACCAGTGGATTCAGGGAGTAGTGGCACACGCATCCATTTTAAGGCACAGACCTTCATTTTCATGGTTTCATCTATTGATCTGTATCTCATTGCTCGATTAGGGGTTGAAAAAATGGCCATTTTCTGTTTGTTTACCCTAAGATAGTATAGTTAGTTCACCCCCAAAAAATTAATGTGCAGTTCTTTCCTTTTCATTTTCAGTTTTGGTTATCTGCATTAGTTATCACTGTTTTGTGGGATTTTTTATTTATTACTTTTCTCCCCATTAGTTTTCCCTATGATATATATATTTATTTTATTTTATTTTTTTCCCAAGGTATTTCAGTGTATTGCAGCCACCGCTCTTTCTGAATCCTAGAGACAGGGAAGGGGTGGAATTTTTTTTTTTTTTTTTTTTATGGAAGGAAATTCCTGAGCTGCCTTAGTAGGCACAGCTTTAGAATATCCCTCACTTGGGAGAGTGATGGGGTTTTGTGGCCTGGAGGTGCAGGCTGGTGTAGTGTCCCCGAGTGCTCAGTGGGACCTGTCATCATTGGAGTATAATGCATTTCTTTGGCTGTTTATCTCGTCACAGCTTCTTTTTTATCCACAGAAATGACCACTTCTGCAACCTTGCTGAGGATAAGGATTTTAGAAAGAAAAAGTTGGTTTTTTATTTATTTTTAATTTAATAAATCTTTATTGTTCAGATTATTACATTTGATCCTCTTTTACCCCCCATAGCTCCTCTCCACCCAGCTCCACCC
>PVJN01057517.1:0-12393 GCA_004026805.1 Lasiurus borealis
GGTAATCAGGCTGGCAGGCAGAAGTGGTTAGGGGCAATCAGCAAGGCAAGCAGGAGAGCAGTTGGGAGCCAGCAGTCCTGGATTGTGAGAGGGATTTCCGACCTAAACGGGCAGTCAGACATCCCTCAAGGGGTCCCAAATTGGAGAAAGGGTAGGCTGGGCTGAGGGACACACATCCCTGTGCATGAATTTTGTGCACCGGGCCTCTAATATATATATATATATATATATATATATATATATATATATATATATATATATATATATATATATATATATATATATATATATATATATATATATATATATATATATATATATATATATATATATATATATATATATATTTATTTTGTTCCTTGGTCACTATTTATCTTGTGATGCTTTTCAAATCATCTCTAAATCTGTGGCTTACTTTCTGGCATAAGGCATTCATTTTCAGGAATAACTTCATGTCAAAAGTAGAAGGAAGCATAGCTATACAATGGAAAAATCAGTGCTTTCTCAGATCTAACTTGCAGACCATAATACCATGTCCTATTTTTTTTCTGCCAATAAGAAAGCATAGCATATTCATTTCCAACTCAGCTGCTCATTTTTCAAATTCTACATTGTAGCTCAGCCAACCAACTTCTGACCCTGTCAGCTGCTGACAGCTGAGTTACATCTCCAGCAAATTTATTTTGGCAAGTTTGGAAGTTTACTCTTATCTTACTTGCTGATTTCAGTTACACATGGAAAATGGCTTTGTAAATCTGATGCCAAATGCTCAGATGCCAGTATTTAAGAATTCACTTGTGACTCCATTTCTACTGACAAAGATTTGTACCATGTAATTGTGTAGAAGTTGAAACAAACACCAAGAGCACTCATGTATCATACAAACTGCAGTCTTATTTTTAATTGATTAACTTATTTATTTTTCATGTTCAGAATATTATGGATGTCCCCTATTTTCCTCTTTAATCCCCATCCACTAGCTTCAACCATACCCCAAGCCTTCTCTGAACTGCTGTCTGTGTCCATGGGCTATACATATAACGTCTTTGGTTATTATCTTCCTGCACCAATACCACTTCCCACTGAGACCCATCAGTCTGTTCCATGATTACATGTTTCTGGACCTATATTATTCATTAGATTCCACATATAAGTAAGATCATGTTATATTTGTCTTTATCTGACTGGCTTGTTTCACTTAACATCATAATCTCCAGAACAATTCATGATATCTCAAAGAATTAGAAATCCTTCTTTTTTATTGCTGCATAGTAATCCATGGTCTAAATGTACCACAACTTTTTTTTATCCAATCATCTACTGCTGGGCACTTGAGTTGTTTCCAGATCTTGGGTATCTATAATAATGAAAGTTTAATATGCTAATTAGATCAGACATTCTCCCAGACAAAGCTAGGGATGAGGGGTCCTGGGTTCCAGAGGGAAGCTGGTGCTGGCAACCAGGGAAAGGAAGGCCCACTCTTACATGAATTACATACATCAGAACTGTAGTTATGAATAATACTGCTATGAATATAGGGGTACACATATTCTTTCTGATTCGTGTTTTGGGATTTTCAGGATGTATCCCTAGAAGTGTGATTGCTGGGTCAAAAAGTAGTTCCTCTTTTAATTTTTTGAGGAAACTTCATACTGTTTTTCCATAGTTGCTGCACCAGTCTGCACTCCCACCATCAGCGCACTACAGTCTCCTTTCCCTACATCCTCTTTAGCACTGTTTTTTAAACCTAATTTTTAGATTCACTTGTTGATAGATATGTATTTGTTGTTCATAATTTTTTATCTTTTACCTTTTTCTTCTTCCTCTTCTAAAAAGTACCTTTCAGCATCTCATAGAATACTGGTTTTGAGATGATGAAATCGTTTAGCTTTTTCTTATCTGTGAAGCTCTTTATCTGCCCTTCAATTCTGAATGATAGCTTTGCTGGATAGCGTATTCTTGGTTGTAGGTTCTTGCTATTCATTATTTTGAATATTTCTTACCATTTCCATCTGGCCTGCATCGTTTTTGTTGAGAAATCAGCTGACAATCATATGGGTGCTCCTTTGTAGGTAATGAACTGTTTTTCTCCTGCTGCTTTTAATATCCTCTCTTTGTCTTTTGCTCTTGGTATTTTAATTATATGTGTCTTGGTCTAGTACTCTTTGGATTTCTTTTGTGTGGGGTTCTGTGTGCTTCCTGGACTTGTAAGTCTTTCTTTCACCAGATGTGGGAAATTTTCAGTCATTATTTCTACAAATAGGTTTTCAGTATCTTGTTCTCTCTCTTCTTCTGGCACCCCCATAATTCTGATGTTGGTACACTTGAAGCTGTCCCAGAGGCTCCTTATATTATCTTCACATTTTGGATTCTTTTTTCTTCTTACTTTTGCAGGTGAGTGTTTTCTGATTCTTAATATTTCAAATTTTTGACTTGATTCTTGCCTTCCTCTAGTCTGCTGTTATGTCTCTCTGTATAACATTTTTTATTTCAGTCAATGTATGTTTAATTTCTAGTTGGTTCTTTTCCATCTCTAGTTGGTTCTTTTCCATCTGTAGTTGGTCCTCTTTCATCTCCTCTTGGGTCTTGCTAAATTTATTCATGTTTCCAAGAATATTCTTGAAAAACCTTATAACCATGGATTTGAACTCTATATCCAGTCATTTGTTTTCCTCGATTTCTTTTGTTTGTGATCTCTTCCCTTGTCTGGGCATTTTCACTATGCTGGGAGAACTTCTGTGTTGGATTCAGCCTTATGATACCAGACTTGCAAAACTGCAAAAGCCTCTCTGTTGAGCTTGGGATGGGTGGAATCTCAGGGCTTAAGGGACTGCCTTGTCTTCCAGTCGGCCACACCCTCCACAGCCCCTGTGTCACATGACTGGGTAATCGCTGGAGTGGTCCCTAAGTGCATGCTAGCTCTTGCAGTGCCTCTAGACTGCTGCCTTTCTGGCTCCCCTGTGCTCTGGGACCATATGAATCTGGGTCCCCAGGGTTTCACCTGAAACTGGGGTTTAGTGGAGTTAGAAGTGACGCAGTTGGGAGGCTCTGTCTCCGACCTACTCATGAAAGCCAGCGGCACAATCAGCAGTCGGTCTTCTGTGCACAGTGCTGGGCACGCCATCAGACTTCTGATCTTTTGGGACTCACCTAAATTTCCATGCATTTCTCCCTTTTCACAGTCCAAACTCTCCCTGTATGAGTTTCAGCTGGACCTGGGGTTTAGTGTCGTAGGATAAGGGGTTCAATGCCATTGGGAGTCTCTGTCTCCTTCCCACCAGAGAAAGCCAGCCAGGTACTCTGGCACCTGCTCTCTCCTCACGCACGTCTTTGTACCTCAGGTTTTGCAGCTCCTCTGGGTGCCTGTGAGGCCCTCTCTTTCCTTCTAGTTGCAGAATTTCCACTCAGCCAGCTTTCCTGTGGTTCTGGATGATGTCTGTCCTGTCTTTTAGTTATAGTTTTGAATTGTTGTGCGAGGCAGCAGTGTAGGTGTTTACCTATGCCGCCATCTTGGATTCCCCGAGTTCTTTCTTTAAAAAAAAAAAATATATATATATATATATATATATATGTTTGTGTGTGTATTTTTTTATTAATTTCAGAGAGGAAGGTAGAGGGAGAGAGAAAGATAGAAACATCAGTGATGAGAGAGAATTATTGGCGGGCTGCCTTCTTAATGCCCCACACTGGGGATCAAGCCTACAATCTGAGCATGTGTCCTGACCAGGAATTGAACTGTAAACTCCTGGTTCATAGGTTGATGCTGAGGCACTGAGCCATGCCAGCTAAGCTCAAATAGTTCTCTTGATGCCATCTCACTTAGCAGGAATGAAAAGAGAAAGCAAAATGCTTAGCATTCTCTATTCATATAAATCAATGGAAAGGCCTTCTATTAGCTCTTTAGCCTTCTCTCAGATATAATAGATCTTGGTGATGATTGATTAATCAATCTATATTCCCTTTAAACAAATCTTGCATAAATGTGAATAGCAATTTAATGTTAGATAAAAGACAAAAAATAGCACTTACTATCTTGTTGTATAGTAAAATGCCTAGTTCACATTAAATGTCAATAGATTTAGATGCAATAATAATATTGTTGGCTAAAAAATTAATGGAAAAACATTAAATTTTAAATAAGGTTACTGATTAATACTTAAAGAACTAAAGCCTTGATCTTCATCAAGTTAGTAAATTTATACTTGTTTGGAAGATATAAATATCACATATAACATGTGTGATAAGCTCTAAGGTTTCTTCCATTCAATCAATACAAAATAATAGTTGAGTTAAATTAACTATAACTCTGTACTCAAACAGAAACTTAAAAAAGAACTTTATTTTGGCTTTCATCATTTGAAAAGATGGCAATATACTCCCAAAGGAATCTCAAGCATATATTCATTCATCTCCTTAAGTACACACAAAATAATAATATACTTAACTTTATCACATACCAAGTCTAGAGTATTTTATTCTAGATCTTGGTATTGTTACTTTAGATATCACATTTAGAGAGGGGTTTCATATTAAAAGTTGAGACCATATAAACTAAAATAAAATAAGCCATATTTTCATATTTGTCTTAACTTAAAAGGGGTTTCAGACATCTTACAATATTATATAAGCATTAGACACTGAAAACAGTTGGGTTTTACATCCTTTAAAGTCAGAATTAAAACTGAAGCAGAAATCCATTAATTTAAGCCTCTTGCATTTCTGAAAAGCAACACTGTTAGTGTTTCCCTACAATGGTTGATCAAATGGAGCTAATTGTTGAATCCATTAAATATACACACCAGAACTATAAATCTTGTCTTTTGATACAACCTAAAGAGAAAAGCTCATATCTCTTTCATGTGGTTCAATATCACTTCTGAAATGTTGTTTTTTTTCCTTATTGTATATATAAAATTAGGATATTACCAAGATGCACAATCAGACTTTTTAAATGTAAGATGAAATGTTTTTCAAAAGTACAACAGCAATTCAAATAAAACCTCAAGAAATAATGCATCTCTGTCCTTCTTTTTAAGAAAAGGGTAGCCCCTCATACCATAAAAGAAAAAGCAAATAAGCCCCCAACCCATTTAAATGCTCTGTTCAAAGAGTTTACCCAAGTAAAAATCAGATCTGCTCTGTTACTTACCAAAAATTATCTCAAAATAAAAATGAAAATACCACAAGATACACTTCTTATTAAAATGTGATATAAAATTCCAAACCAGCCATTCTTAGTTTTATCCCAAGTGTCATATTTCCATCATAAGAACTAAATTTGAGATGCAGTTTGAACATTTTTTAAAAGTCTCAGCCTGCTAACATCCTAGAAGTGGGCCCTGTGGGTGACCTCATTATTCAGTTTTAAATTTAGCAAAAGAGGAACTGACAGAGTGACAAGGACCATGGACAGAGGTGGCATCAGTGGAAGGCAGAATATTCTGGAAAGAATAGACTCTGTCATCTTTGTGAAGAACTCAAAATTAGAAGGCCAGAACTGAAATTTGAAGTATTCCAGGGCTTTTGTATATTTGGTGCTGAATGACAGTGTCTACTATTTTTCTTTCCTAGAAAGCTTGGTTATTAAAAATGAGGTATCCAACTAAGACTTGTTCATCACAATTAAATGAGAATAACCTGTTAAAAGAAGTTGAAGAGTTTTTTTTTAAAAAAAGCTGGATTTAAATAATGTCTCTGCTATATTTTTTCTGTTTAAAATTTGTTCTAATACATGAAAACTTATAAAATAGCATATAACATACAAAACATTCAGATGACAAAAAATGTAACTTTGATAGTGTTTAACAATCAAAACTGATAAGCTATCTCCACATTTAAGCACCTGTAAAAAAATTATGCACCCAAAAATTATTCTTAGAAGAGCATAATTCATACCACTCATTTTACAATTATAAAATCTAATACTCAGAGAATTTGATGTTTCATCTTAAAATTACTAAACAGCTCATGTATGTGCCTCAGTTGGTTCAATGTTATCCAATGCACCAAGAGGTTGCTGGTTCAAGTCCTTAACAGAGTAAAAAATGGAATTATTTAAGCATTTCCATAAAAAATTATGAGGTTATCTGATAATAAATTAAATATTTAGATAATTTGTTTTTATTGTTTGCTCTTTCTTGAGTTAAAATAAATTCTTAAAGCTATAATTTTCCTTTTCTCTAAATATAATTAAAGTGCAATGCAAAATTTTGTATTAATTTTAATTATATTTTAGTTAGAAGTATATTATAATTATCACTATAATTTATCCTTTCTATTAATACCCCTCCATCTTACCACAAAGCCCAGAGTGTGCATGTGGCTTGTCGTTACTGCATGCAGTGAGTTGTCACTTTTTCTTTTTTTCCAAATAAATCCTTTTTGATGAAAAACACCTACTCAATATTATTCTTCAGTTGACACATTAGAGTTTGCTGTAAACAGTATGCTACGCTATGTTAACAGCAGGCTCTTACTCCTTTAATTTATTGTCACTGTTGACTGCATCATTTTCTCTTGCAGTTGACTCAATATCATGGTTTTGTTTGTTTATTTGTTTGTTTGTTTGTTTATTTTTGCAGTAAAATGGTATACACATTTTTAGCTTGGAACAATAGGCTACACCACATAGTCTATATATGTAGTAGGCTGTACCATCTTGATTTGTATATCTACACTCTGTGATTTCACACAAGGGCAAAATTGTTTATTGATACACTCTTCAGAATGTATCTTTGTCATTACAGAGCACATGACTGTATACCCAGTCAGTTAATCCCCAAACACCAAGCCAACTTGGAATCTATACATATTTCCTTATTCATTCTCACTCCAAATAAGTTAACCGTGTGGCCCCGCCAATCAGATATTTTATATTTTCCTCTTTCTTATTTTTTATTCTTTATCCTATAAAGCTTACTGTCTTATGCCCATTTTGCAGTTCTCTGAAAGGAGATTGTCCACTCATGAAGCATTAAAGTCTGTTTATAAACCTGAATTATTTCTTAAAAATAATTTTTCATGGATTTGGTGATAATAATGAGATATGAAGCTGACTGCTAAAGGTAATGGGACATTGAGCTCACTGTTCCTCTTCACATTAGGGAGGGCTGTGGGAAAGTCCCTCTCAGATTTTCAGATTTGTGCTCTATTCTCTGGCAGCTCTGATATGTGTGTGTGTGTGTGTGTATGTGTGTGTACAACTTTAAAAACATGTATGTGTATGTACATGTGTGTATGTGCATTTATGTGTGTATATCATGCTGATATAAACAAAGCTATTGTGCTACTAGTTATATAAAGGCATCACAATCCAATTATGAATGGTATATTATCACTTGACAATGATAATAAAAAACTGTGTTACTAATTTATGTGTTTCACACATTTGGCCCAGCAATAGTATCTACAACTGACTAATAAAGGTGCATAGGCCAAGAAGATGCACAGGTCAGGGCTTCACTGAACCCTTTGAGTGATGTATATTTTCCTCCCAGAAATGTTCTGGGGCACTGGAAAAGTTGTGGGGCAATTATACAGACACTCCACAGCAGATGCCAGCCATTTGTAAACTCGGAAAGCTTCAAGAAAGTCCACAGCATAAGCAGCCTGGGGACTTTAGCATTTAAAGACAAAAAATCAGATTGTTTGACCATCAAAATCTACATAGGCACACATTGGACCATGAAAAGCCATTAGGGTATCTGTCACTACAAACAAGTATTCTAGTGAAAGGAATAATATATCTAAGAGGACTCTCAGGAGCAAAGCTGCAAAATTAATGGGCACAGGTTGAGCACTTAAAAGTGGTTAGAATGCTATGAGCTAACTCTGAGACTTCTCTGCTAGGAAGTTGCTCATAGAATATGTTGACAGTGGGTCACTCACCTATTTTAAGAAACTTTTAATGGAGTGAGGTACACTGTAAAACACTACAAAATCCCCAACCAAATAAATACATATCCCTCATAGGCATTAATTTGTTTATGAGAAACTCGAAGTTTAGCTCAAGAAATGGTATCATGTTTCAAAAAATCGAGCATGCCATCGGCTTATTTTATGCATAAGCACTTTACAATTCATAATGGAAAGTTTTCTAAATTCTGGTAGACACTGCGGCTAAATTTTCTACTGTAAACCCCATTCACTTGGAAGCCTGCAGATTGCATGCTGGGAAAACAGGCAAAGTGTTAATGGGTGAGACTTCTTGAAGGAAGGTAACATTTGTAGTGTTTTTTTTTTTAATCTCATGAATTTGGTTTTGGATTACTCAATGGTGGTCATCAGTCCTTTCCGAAGGATAGCTACTGCCTTCCTGCTTGTCTTGTTTTGTGTCCTGAGAACTTGGATTGGCTTTCTGACTGATTATGTCATGCTGGCTGTTCTTGTGAGTACAGGCAGCTCAGATGCTATGATTGGGGCCCCAAAATACGCTTAAATAAAAATGTTGAGGTACATTTTTTTGGGTGTGACTTGGGTTCTCCTTACTGTTGCCAGCTCTTGGAGGGAATTGTCTAAGTCTTCCTCTTTTTTTTTGCTATCTGTAGGAGTCATTTTGGGTCTTTGGGAGGGTAGTAACTCTTATTGTATCTGCTAAAAAATTTTCAGCAAGAAAAAGAATTTAAGATAATGGTTAACTGTTTAATGCCTCATGAATTTTCATGAGTAATTTAAACAAAACAATAGGTATAGTAAGATAAAGTTTTGTGATTGAGTGATAAAATTTATAATTGAATTTTTCAACAATGATTATATGCAATATTATATATACTTAAAAATAGTTTCCAAAATATTTTGGTAACTTGAAATCTTAAAGGTATAAAACTGATTAAGTTAAATGATAGATATTTGTTACATATCTAAATCATTTCCAAATTAAATAAAAAATTGAAAAATTAATTGCTAAATATAGGTTTATGCACTGTGGGCTCTCTTTTATAGAGTACCTAAATATACTTTGGTTTGTTAGTAAATATGTTTTGTGACACATTGAAAAATTTACTATGAGGAAAAATGTACTTCTAGAAATTATAGAATGTATTTATACATTAGCCAATTTGCAGAATGCTAGCATAACAGACAGTACACAGTTTCTTTTTTATTGTCTAAAGTTTTACATATGTCTCCTTTTCCCCCAATTAATCCCCCTATCAGCCATTCCCATCCAGGCAACCCCCACTGGCCCAGTGTCTGTGTCCATTGGTTATGATAATATGCATATATACACGTTTTTTGGTTGCTCTCTAACCCCCATCCCTTCCTCGATCATTTGTCTCTGCAGTTTCTTTGTTAGTTTTTACCAGAGGTAATATATTATAAGGGTTAAGGTCTAATCAACACACGTAATTAAATCCACTTAGAAATAATAAGAGTGCAAGGAATCAACTGTGTAAAAATTAGGTAAAGAAAGTAAAATGCCTGTGTGTTCAAAAAAGAGAAAACAAAACAAAACAAAACAAAAAACCTAATACAAAATTTGAATCAATATAAAAAAATGTAGATTTGTGGGAAAGATATTTTCTATGTGGTCATGTTGGCTAAATTGAAATGAATTTACATAAGCGTTTTAAAATACAAATTTTAATGTAAAAAATGCACTAGTGCAAAATTAGAATTTTTGTTTTTCTCTGTTAAAAGAACAGGTTTCTTTCTTTCTTTTTTAATATATTTTATTGATTTTTTACAGAGAGGAAAGGAGAGGGATAGAAAGTCAGAAACATTGATGAGAGAGAGACATCAATCAGCTGCCTCCTGCACGCCCCACACTGAAGATGTTCCCGCAAGCAAGGTACATGCTCTTGACCAGAATGGAACCTGGGACCTTTCAGTCCGCAGGCCGACGCTCTATCCACTGAGCCAAACCGGTCTTGGCAAAGGGTGTTGTTGATTACTTGATTGTTTTTAACTTTTAGGTAACCTTCCTGGACAGCAAAGAATTTGTGTCTTACAAAATAACTTATATTGCCAAAACTGGATTGGCTCAGTGGATGGAGCTTTGGCCTGGGGACTGAAAGGTTCCAGGTTCATTTCTGGTTAAGGACATGTATCTTGGTTGCGGGCACATCCCCAGTAGGGGGTGTGCAGGAGGCGGGTTATCAATGTCTCTTTCTCGGATGTTTCTCTCTCATCGATGTTTCTGGCTCTCTATCTCTCTCCTTTCCTCTCTGTAAAAAAAAAAAAAAAAAAAATATATATATATATATATATATGTATATATATACATTTTTTTAAAAAAATATATTTAAAAAATAACATAGTGTTTCACATTATGTTGATAATATCTTTGATAATTTAGGAAATGCAGTCTTCTCAGTATTAAAAGATCTAAGTTATATTCACAGTTATGTAACTTTCTCTTTCCCTCCAATCTTTGTTACTTTGTTTATATAAATATTTTTTTAAAAAACTTTCCCAAAGTCTAATTATAAATAAATTCTTTTTGACATCAAACTAATTTGGGGATTTTATAGAGTCTCAAGAACATCTTAAAGAATTTGTTTCTCTGACCATATAATATTTGGTATGTTAAATTATGTGGGAAGTACTATCAAATCAGAAATTATGTTAACCCTTCTTAGGTTATATGTATATGCATATATGATACTGATATAAATATTTCATAAACTGTTTAAATTTTATAGAAATTTGTCACCATTCTCATTGTCCAACTATTATCTTAAACTATTTCCTGCCACGGAAATAACTACATTTTCTTATCCAATGAATTCTCAACAGATTTTTAATCATGGGCAGTAAGTCTTATAATATACAGATAGTTATTATTTCACTCTGATGTTTTTGCAAAAGTTAGATTCACTAACATCATTGCCAAATTTCAAGGTGCTGAACCTTGGGTACATACTTCATAAATAAAGAAGATTCCACCTGACATTTGGTATTATATAAATAAAAGGGCAGCAAAGTCTAATTCATTAGGAATAGAAGTACTTGACATTAGGGCAAACTATTTTATTTAAAATGTCAGATCAAGAATATTTCTTTCTATTCCTCCTTTTGTCTGTAACCATCCTTACCCTAATTCTTACACCATATAATTCTTTGTCCACCTTTGCCTTGTGCTGGCCTGGAAAGATAATACCATTGTTCACATATATCAAGCCATTACAAAAGTGGGTAATGTAACCTTCAACTGACTCTTGGATTTTCTACTATGTTGTAATTCTGTAATTCTTTTTGCCCCCCACAAAATTCTCCCTGATTTCCAATGCTTCCATTTCTCAGGACAGGCTCACTGGATAACACCTCTGGAGAAACAACACACAGTCACCTCACGAAATACATAAACAGGCCAATTGGCTAAAAAAAAGTATCTGTCTTTGAGATTATTTCTTGACTTATTTGATTCCAGATGGTGTGGGTCATGGGGATCCTGGCTCAGGAGTGCTCTCCAAACCATAGACATTGTTTAATTGCTAGTACTTATTATTACCTCTCTAATATGCTGTATTCTCTCAAAAGTTTTAAACACATTTGGGCAACTATCAGCCAACAGGTGGTTTCTCTCCAACAGGAATGACAAAAAAAGACCAGGAGAACATAACTAGCTTCAAGACAGGAGCCAGATATCATCTCTTCTAAATACCTCACTGAGGCACAAAAGATGAAATAGTAACTAAAAGTCACACTAAAGCCAATATTGTTCTTTTAATCAAACCTCTTAAATGGTCAAGAGGATGTTCAAATGAGGTGTCAACAAATGAATATTCAGCCTGTAGAATCACCTAAATAGTTTATTTGATCCAAATTTTAAGAACATTTCTAGAAGCAAAAATCTCAACAGATTGAGGAAATACTCAAGAAAATTTCTGTTTTCCAGCTTATCTTATACATTAGAGTTAAAAGAGAAGACACAAGAAGGGTTACATGAAATTCAGCAGTGGTAGATTAAGGAGACAGGATAGAGCAAAGCAGGAAACCTCTAGAATTCAGTAAAAAGCAAAATGGAGTGACACATGCATTGGTTAAATTGGTGTGCAAAGGATAGTTCATAATTAACATTTAGAGTGCATAGAGGTGGTATGCAGGCAACAAGGTAACAGGGAAGGGTTCTGTGGTCTTGTGTTATGTAGTCTTTTTGTTGTTGTTGTTGTTTTTTAATTTTTATTTTTAATTAAATATTTATTATTCAGATTATTACATTTGTTTCTCTTTTTTCCCCTCCATAGCACCACGCCACCCAGCTCCCACCCCTCCCTCTGCCCTTAGCTCCCTCCCATTGATCTCATCCATAGGTGTATGATTTTTGTCCAGTCTCTCCCTGTACACCCTTCACCCTTTTCCCCCTAAGAATTAACAGTCCACTCCCTTTCTGTGCTCCTGATTCTATTATATTCACCAGTTTATTCTGTTGATCAAATTTTTAATTCACTTAAT
>PVJN01057518.1:0-12431 GCA_004026805.1 Lasiurus borealis
ATGGGATGTTGCTACAACCAATTGATCTACCTCGCCAGGGCTATTTGGTAGTGCTTTTAAAACCCAAACTGCAAGGACTTCAAGAGGGTGTGTGATCAGATGGCATTTAGAAAGAAATTCTGTTGCTGTTAGAGAATACTGAAGAGGTCCCAGGGACTAGACAGGCTTCCACTTCTTTTTCCCATGCAGGGTTTTCTTACCCTTCTGCTTAGCCCCCCTGGTTTTCCTGACTTTTTGTTTAAAACAATACTTTCCAAGGTTGCCTTAAACCTGATCATATTTGAAGCTTTAAGAGTAATTGTTCACATTAATGCTTTCCCCACTCTGCCAGCAAGCCAGGTGGGGCTTGTTAGGTTGGATTTGTTGACAATCCCTGATTTGAGTTCTCAAGTTCTGATGAGTAATCTTGAATTGGAATGGGGTGTGAGGAGGGGTGAGGCAGCACTGTTTCTTGGACTTTGAATTTGTATTCAGGTCTGCTGAAATTGAGAATGTGGAGCAAGGTCTGTTTGTTTAGTGGGGCTTTTCCTGACTACTTATTCACTCACTTCTAGTTCTTACATGTTGGTGCTATTTGTTGACTGTTTCAGAATATGTACATGCACTCAATGTGGGTTATGAATGTGGGTTCTATAGAATCATAGACTGTGGGTTCTATAGATCATAGGAATATTGGAAGAGATCTTGTCTACCCAAACCCTCATTTACAGATGGGGAAATAGCCCCAGAGAGGAAAGTGACAAAGTGATTTAATGGTACAGGTAGTAGAATAACTCAGGGCTTATTATTATTATTATTATTATTATTTTAAATTTAGGACTCTTCATCTTTATTATTTTCTCATGTGTAATAGCTCCATAGATCAGTTGTGGAGATTAGCCTCCTCTCATTCATGACTCTTTGAGTTTCCTTCCTCAGAAGCTAATGACTTAAATAAAACCTAACATGAATGATAGCTACTGTGGAAAATGTTGCTACTGAAAATTATGCTTCTAGCTGCAGGCTTATGAAATCTAAGAAAGGTTCTCAGAGTGAGTAATCAATGGAAGCACGTAAAATCTACGTACATTTTGCAACACCTCCATCCATAATTGCTTTTAGCACAGTTTATTTTTTAATTTGATAGATAACTATAATCACAGTGATTGATTTAAAAAATCGCATGTTTGAAAATTATGAGTATGGAATAGGTGCTCAATAAATATATATAGAAAAATAAATGCTTCAGTGCAGTTCTGGTTTCTGCTGATCTTTTCATTGGCTCAGGCCTCCCAGGGGAAAAAGCTGTTCTGTCCATATGTCCTGAGCTACAGGAAATGTGATGCCATTTCCTTGTGCAGCAGCAAAAACAAAGGGTTCTGACTATGACATCTTTTCTGATGGCTTCTGTAGTGTACAAAGAGGACTTAGAAAATCCTACCTGATCAGCAAAATGTTCCAGGCCAATGTTAAATGAGAGCATTACTGTAAGCAGCCTACCTAGGTAAGCAGGTCCTGTACTTTTAGGCCATCTTGACAACACTTCTTTATTTCTCAGCATCTCTGTTTCTCCCAGGGTACAGAAGATCACCTGGATATAGTACTTCTCAAATAATTCTGCTTTCCTTAATAGCAGAGAAATGTACATGTGGATACTCTGGCAAGTCAGGGAGTAGTAAGAAGTGAATTCTTGCACATATATAACTTTTGTTAAAGCTTTTGTTTTATTTTTTAAATTTATAAAACTTTTTTAAAATTTTGTTCCATCATTTGTTTCAACAGAACATTAGTATTTGCTCCCCAATTTGGAGTAAAGTTGCTGCTCAGGAAAGCATGCCAGGCCAATGTTAAATGAAAAACATTCTATAAATAGCCTAACTACGAAGCAGATCTTGTACTTTTATGCCATATTGACACCTCTTTATTTCTCAGTTCCTCTGCTCCTCCCATGTACATAATCTCACCTGGATATAGTGGCCTTCTCTGGGACACCTGAGCCACATTGTCAGAGTCCAATTAGAGGAAAATGAAACTAGAGAGTACCTGATTTATCCATTCCCTGAAGTAGATTACTGTTCTTAGCATGGAAAGATATGATCTCTTATTTCTACAGATTTAAGGCAGTCATTTACAAAAATTTAAAAACTAATCCATGCAATGTTTTATCCTAAACGAAGCTATTATGGAGGGTCACTATGGGAGATTTGGAACTGCTCTGGTTAAAACAGGGGTCTGAGATCCAGAGCCTTATCCCCTTGGGTCCCTTTTCCTTCCCCTTGTAAAGATACACTGGGTACTCTGAAAGTAGTTTGAAAATCATTAAAATAAGGGTGAAACTCTTCTTCATTCACATATGGTATCTTTCATTCACTGACCTTCTATTCATTTATCAAACATTTGAGTGACTATATGCCAGGCATTTTTTCTGACACTTCTGATACAGCAGTGAATAAAACAGATAACATTTCCTGCTCTCATGGAATGAACCTTCTAGTGGAGTAGTTAACTAACAAACTAACATGATAAATAAGTAAAATACATAGTTTGTTAACTATTGATAGTCCTAAGAAGACCAGTAAAACAGGGAAGGGGAATTTGATGTGCTAGATGTGTTTTACAATTTTAGATAGTGTTACTAGAGAAGGACTCAATGAGAAGATGAGTTTTGAGTAAAGACCTGAAGAAAATGAAGTTAGCCCTGTTTAGATCTGGTAACAAAGCCTTTCAGCTGAAGGGAAGAACAGTGCAAAGCCCTGAGGTAGGATATTGCTTGGCATGTTCAAGGAACAGTAAGGCTTTCACTACAAGCAAAATAAAAAATCACTGGAGAGTTTTGAGTAGACTCCTTTATGTTCCAACAATATCACTGTGGCTGATGGGTGGGGATATACCGAGCATAGACTAATGCGGAGTAGAGGAAACTTGTAGAAGGCTATTGTGTAAGTCCAGAAGAGAAATGTTGGTGACTTGGGAAAGAATGATGGCAATAGGGTGGTGAACAGTGGTAAGGTTCTGGAGTCAGGACCAATGGGATTTTCTGTGGGGCAGATGTAGGTATAAGAAAAAAAAAGTTAAGAGCCAGGAATATCACTGAATTTTTTTATTTTTTTATTATTTATTTATTTTTTGCGTTTTAATTTCTTTATTGGTTAAGATATTACATATTTCTCCTCATTCCCCATTACATTTCCATCCCTCCTACTTATGCATTCATCCCCTCCCTCTGTTGTCTGTGTCCACTGGTTAAACTTATATGCATGCATACAAGTCTGATTGATCTCTCCCTCCTATACTCACCCTCCCCTACTTTCCCTCTGAGGTTTGACTGTTTGATCGATGCTCCTCTGTCTCTGGATCTGTTTTTGATCATTAGTTTATGTTGTTCATTATTTCCCATAGATGACTGAGATCATGTGATATTTATCTTTCTCTGAATGGCTTATTTCATTTAACATAAAGCTCTCCAGTTCCATCCATGTTGTTGCAAATGGTAGGGATACCTTCTTTTTTAGCACCGCACTGTATTCCATTGTGTAGATGTACCACAGTTTTTTAATCCATTCATCTGCTGAGGGGCACTTAGGCTGTTTACCAACCCCCAGTACATGCCCTCATCCGTCCCCCCATCTTCCGCCTTCCCCCATTGCCCTGTATCCACTGGCTATGCCTACACACACATGCACACAAGTCCTTCGGTTGATTTCCTAAGGGTCCTCCTCCCCAACTTCCCCTGCCTTCCCACTGTAGCATGACAGTCTGTTCATTGCTTCTTTGCCTCTGCATCTGCTTCCCCCACCCCACCCCCTGATTCTTGTCTTTAAAAACATCTTGCCCCTGTAGGCTAGAAATAAACCCACCAGAGCAAAAGAAAAATGATTGAGTCCCAATTTCAATGTCCAATAGCTTTGAGTCTCAGTTTCAATGTCAGACAGTTCCTTATGTATATGTGTCATCAAAGGTATCTGGATACTGGAAAAATGGTGGCTTTGCCAGTCCAACCCTCTCTGGTTTGGTCCTAGGCATCCTGTAGCAATGAACTGCTGCTGACTGCTCGCATGGCAAGGTGTCATCAGTGTCGTCCATCTCTGGACTGTTTCTCCTCTTGTCTTCGTGGCTGGAGCAGACCTGTCAGCTCCTCTCTGTTGCAGGAGTCCACTTGGTCTTGGAGTTGTTTTCTGAAAGTATATAAACATTCTTGACCAAGGGTTAACACAGGAATCTTTTCTATAAATTTGACTTGGGGTCCATTTTATTTTTGCCTACCTGCTTTTCCTTTGGCTTATTTTGACACCATGTGTGTTTTTCATGGGTGTCTTGTTGTTAGCATTACAAATGGAAATTAATTTTATAAAGTGAAAATTTTCTTTATGGAATTTACTTACCAGATATTTTTCCTTACATAATATTATCCTACTCTACCCCCCCCCCCCTTTTTGGATTAATGGAGAATTTGGTAAACTTTTTTAATGCAATCTTGATAACTTTAAATTTTAATTTTTTTGCACACAAATATGCCTGTTTTATGTTCATTGCATATTAAGCAATTTTACCATGAAATGAGCTATCAATAAAAATTTTAATTAATACTTCAGAAACAGCTTTTTGTCCAGTACACTTAAATTTTCTTGGGTGTTTACTTATTTCAGTTTGCCAACTTAAATTAATCTGAAAGCTTGATAAATCTTTTTCATCAAATTTAATACTCTACCAACAATCTTCAATTACCCTGTATATATTAGTGGAAAGGTAAACTGCATTAAGTAGGTACTGTGCATTCCTAGTGCTAGGCTGAATTTTGATATAGGGCAGCTGCTGTTGGCATGTTTCTGTATGTTACCTGGGTCCTGATCTGAGCTGAGCATGGGAAGGGAGGTATCCATGGGGACAGGAGACCTCCCTGAGAAAGGGTGAAGGTTCAGACCCCTGCAAGGTTGGGGGGGTGAGGGTCTGTGCCTTACCTCTATTGACCCCCAAGTTCTCTCCTGATGGCCCCTCTCTGACTGTGCCTGTCTTAGGTTGTTTCTTCTCTGAGGAATCTTACCCATCTCTGCCTAACCAGTCATCCTCCAGGACCAAGCAATGTGTTGTGAGGTTCAGTTCTGTCTCCATGGTAGCTTATGCCCCCGTGGCCTCCATATCCAGCACCTGCCTTGGGGATCCCCTTGCCTGCTGGTGGGGGCCTCCGGCACTGATCACTTCTCTCAGGGAATTCAGGTTCCTTCTCCAGGGAGGGCCTAGCTCACACCATTTGATGAATGACAGATCCATCATACCAGCCACCTGGAGGCTTCAACCTCAGCGTCAATAGAGAGCTCAAGCTAAAACTGAAGGCCACTGGATTGTGAGAAGAGGGTCCCTCTTGGCAAAAGAGGAAAGAGGGGCCAGTATAGAATGCTCAAGTGCCTTCCCAGTATCTTAATTCTTTCTGAAAGGGATTAAATCCTTTCATGTTCTTTTCTTACATTGCTGCTAAACATTGAAAGAATTAGTTTGTAATTTTGTTTGGAATAGTTGCACAATATGCTGTTGTGAAATATCAAAAATTAAATGACATTGTAGAATAATAGTATGTAAGCATATTCTTTGCTCTAGGCCATGGCAATTCAATTTCAAATGGGCTGTCAATTTCTTTCTGTAACTTTATATAAACTTTTTCAGGGAGGCAAGAACATAGATTACTTACTTTAGCTCAGGAGGCCAAATATATTGACTTTCAATTACAATCCTTACATTTGAAGGAAACCTCTCTATTTCCTTCCAAAATGATTTTCATGTTGCAGAGTTACATTTAAAAATCTTTATCTCATGAAGCAATTTCTCTTAAGGTTATGGTGACCACTGTATGGATTCCCTCTCATGCCCCACCTTCCCCATTGTCTGTGCCCAAAGATTATGCTCATATACATGTACAAAAGTCCTTCTTTTGATCTCGCCTCCTTATTCCCACCAATACCCACCTTCTCCGAGGTTTGATGTTTTGATCTACGTTTCTCATTTTCTGGATCTGATCTTGATCATCAGTCTATGTCAATCATTATATTCCACAGATGAGTGAGATCATGTGATATTTGTCTTTTTCTACCTGGCTTATTTCACTAAGCATAATGCTTTCCATCTCTATCCATGTTGTTGCAAATGGTAGGAGCTCATTCTTTTTTAACACAGTGTAGTATTCCATTGTGTAGATGTACCACAATTTTTTCATCCACTCATATGCTGATGTGCATTTAGGCTGTTCCCAAATCTTAGCTATGGTGAATTGTGCTGCTATGAACATAGCGGTGCATATATCCTTTCTGATTGGAGTTTCTAGTTTCTTGTGGTATATTCCTAGAAGTGGGATCACTGGGTCAAATGGGAGCTCCATTTTTAGTTTTTTGAGGGGACTCCATACTGTTCTCCACAGTGGTTGCACCAGTTTCCATTCCCACCAGTGGTGTACAAGGGTTCCTTTTTCTCTGCATCCTCACCAAAACTTGTGACCCAATATGTGGTCTATTTTTGAGAATGTCCTGTGTGCACTTAAGAAGAATGTATATTCTGTAGCTTTGGGGTGAAATGATCTGAAGATGTCAATTAGGTCCATCTGATCTAGTGAGTTATTTAGAATTGCTGTTTCTTTGCTGATTTTTTGTCTAGAGGATTTGTCCAGAGATCTCAGTGGTGTATTAAAATCCCCTACTCATTTTTTGATTGGGTTGCTTAACTTCTTGTTGTGAAGTTGTATTAGTTCTTTGTAAATGTTGGAGATTAAACCCTTATCCTTGATATCACTGGCAAATATGTTCTCCCATGCAGTGGGCTTTCTTGTTGTTTTGTTGATGGTTTCCTCTGCTGTGAAAAAGCTTTTTATTTTGAAGTAGTCCCATTTGTTGTTTTTTTTGTTTTTTTTTTTTTTAGTTTCCATTGCCCTAAGAGCTGTGTAGGTGAAGAAGTTCCTTCTGCATAAGTCGGGGATTTTGCTGCTTGTGGATTCCTCTAGTATTTTTATGGTTTCCTGTCTTATGTTTAAGTCCTGTATCCATTTTGAGTTTATTTTTGTATATGGTGTAAGTTGGTGGTTTAGTTTCACTTTTTTTGCATGTTTCTGTCTAATTTTCCCAACACCATTTGTTGAAGAGGCTGTCTTGACTTTATTGTATGTTCATGCCTCCTTCATCAAATATTAATTAAGCATAGTGGTCTGGGTCGATTTCTGGGTTCTCTATCCGATTTCATTGATCTATGTGTCAGTTCTTGCACCTGTACCAGGCAGTTTTGAGAACAGTGGCTTTGTAATACAGCTTGAAATCTGGCATTGAGATCCCACCTACTTAGTTCTTCTTTCTAAGGATTGCTGCAGCTATTCGTTTTGTTTGTTTGTTTGTTTGTTTGTTTGTTTTTTATTCCAGATGAATTTTTGTAAAGTTCGTTCTAGGTCTGTGAAGTATGCCTCTGGTATTTTCATGTGGATTGCATTGAATTTATTAATTGTTTTGGGTAGAATGGGCATTTTGATGATATTGATTCTCCCAATCCATGAACATGTTATGTTTTTCCATCTGTTTATGTCTTCCTCTATCTCTTTTTTTTTAGTGTTGTGTAGTTTTCTGCCTATAGGTCTTTTACCTCCTTAGTTAAGTTTATTCCTGGGTATCTTTATTTTTTTGGTGTGATGGTAAATGGAATTGCTGTTTTAGTCTCTCTTTCTGTAAGTTCATTTTTGGTGTATAGAAATGCCACAGATTTCTTGGTGTTAATTTTGTATCCTCTTACATTGCTGAATTTAGTGATCAAGTGTAATAATATTTTGATGGAGTCTTTAGGGTTTTCCATGTACAGTATCATGTGATCTGGAAATAAGTACAGTTTTACCTCTTTTCCTATTTGGATGCCTTTTATTTCTTTTTCTTGATTGATAGCAATGGCTAATATTTCCAGCACTATGTTAAATAGGAGTGATGAGAGTGGGCATTCCTGTCTTGTTCCTGTTTTTAGGGGAAATTGTTTAGTTTTTGCCCATTGAGTATGATGTTGGCTGTGGGTTTGTCATATATGGCTTTTATTATGGGTTTTATTAGGTATGATCCTTCTATTCCCACCTCCCTGAGAGTTTTTTCAAGAAAGGGTGTTGGTTTTTGTCAAATGCTTTTTCTGTATCAATTGATATGACTATGTGATTTTTATCTCTCAATTTTTTATATGATGTATCAGGTTTTTTGATTTGTGAATATTGTACTATCCTTGCAACCCTGGGATAAATCCTACTTGGTCATGGTGTAGGATCTTTCTGACGTACTGCTGGATTTGATTTGCTAAAATTTTTGTTGAGGATTTTGGCATCTATGTTCATGAGGGATATAGGTCTGTAATTCTCTTTCATTGTGTTATCTTTATTGGATTTTGGTATTGGGGTGATGCTGGCTTCATAGAAGGAGTTTGGAAGTGTTCCTTCCTCTTCAATATTTGGAATAGTCTGAGAAGGATGGGTTTTAATTCTTCTAATAATGTTTGGTAAAATTACCCTGTGAAGCCGTCTGGCCCTGGGCTTTTGTTTGCTGGAAACTTTTTGATGACTGCTTCAATTTCTTCCATAGTTATCCACGTGTTGAGATTTTTAGAATCTTCCTGTGTGAGTTTTGGAAGGTTGTGTTTTTCTAGGAATCTGTCCATTGCCTCTAGGTTGTTAAATTTGTTAGAATAGAGCTGTTCATAGTATTTTTTTAACAATCCTTTGTATTTCTGCGGGGTCTGTAGTTATTGCCCCTCTCTCATTTCTGACTTTGTTTACTTGGGTCCTCTCTCTTTGCTTCTTCTTGAGTCTGGCTAGAGGTTCATCAATCTTATTTATTCTTTCGAAGAAACAGTTCTTGGTTTTGTTGATATTTTGTATTGTTTTTTTTTTTGGTCTCTATGTCATTCATTTCTGCTCTGATCTTTATTATTTCCTTCCTTCTGCTCATGGTGGGCTTTTCTTGTTGCTCTCTTTCTAGTTCTTTGAGTTATTAAGTTAGGTGATTCATTACCATTTTCCCCTCTTTTGTGAGGTAGGCCTGCAAAGCTATAAACTCAGTACTGCTTTCATTGTGTCACATATCATTTGCATTGTTGTGTTTTTATTGTCATTAGTCTCCAGAATATTTTTAATTTCTTCTTTGGTCTCATTTATAACCCAATCATTGTTTAGTAAAATGCTATTCAACTTACAAGTGTTTGAATTTTTTGGAATATTTTTATTTTAGTTTATTTCTAATATTATGCCATGGCAGTCTGAGAAAATGCTTGATATGATTTCAATCTTTTTGAATTTGGGGAGACTTTGCTTGTGACCCAATATGTGGTCTATTTTTGAGAATGTCCTGTGTGCACTTGAGAAGAATGTATACTCTGTAGCTTTGGGGTGAAATGCTCTGAAGATGTCAATTAGGTCCATCTGATCTAGTGAGTTATTTAGAATTGCTGTTTCTTTTCTGATTTTTTTGTCTAGAGGATTTATCCTGTGATGTCAGTGATGTATTAAAGTCCCGTACTATGATTGTATTGTTGTTGATTTCTCCCTTGATATCCTCCAGGAGTTTTTATATGTATTTAGGGGCTCCTGTATTAGGTGCGTACAGGTTTACCAGAGTTATATCTTCTTGATGAATTTAACCTTTTAGTATTATGTAGTGGCCTTCCTTATCTCTTGTTATCCCCTTTTCTTTGAGGTCTATTTTATGCGATATAAGTATCACTACCACAGCTTTTTTCTCATTTCAATTTGCCTTAAATATATTTTTCCATTCCTTTACTCACAGTCTGTGTGAATCCTTTTCTCTGAGGTGGGTCTCTTGTAGACAGTAAATGTATGGGTCATGTTATCTTAACCATTCAGCTACCCTATGTCTTTTGATTGGTGCATTTAACCCAGTTACGTTTAATGATATTATTGATAAGTTCATGTTTGTTGTCATATTTTCCCTTAGTGTTTTTTTTCCCTAGCTTTTCTCTTTCTTCTTTTTACATCAGTCCCTTTAACATTTATTGCATTGTTGGCTTGGTAGTGATAAACTCTCTTAGCCCTTTCTTGACTGTAAAGCTCCTGATTCCACCTTTAGTTTTGAATAATAGCCTTTGTGGTATAGTATTCTTGGATTCAGACCTTTGTTTTGCATCACTTTATATATTTCATTCCATTCCCTTCTGGCCTGGTGTGTTTCTGTTGAGAAATCAGTTGATATTCTAATAGGAGATACCTTGTAGGTAACTTTCTGTCTCTCTCTGGCAGCCTTTAAGATTCTTACTTTGTCGTTAGTGTTCGCCAATTTAGTTATGATGTGTCTTGGTGTTGGTTTTTTTTTTATTTTTTATTTTTATTTATTTATTTATTTATTTTTGTTCAGCTTATTTGGGACTCTGTGTACTTTTTAGACTTGCATATTTTTTTTCTTGCCAATACCAGGGAAATTTTCTGTCATTATTTCTTTAAATAGGTTTTCTATTCCTTGCTTTTCTTCTACTCCTTCTGGTATCCCAATTAACCATATGTTGTTTTGTTTTTTGTTGTCCCAAAGCTCCCTTAGGTTGTCTTGTTGTTGTTGTTTTTTTAGTCTTTTTTCCAGTTGTTGCTGTGTTTGTGTGTTTTTTTTTTCTACCTTGTCTTCTAATTTGTTGATGCGGCTCTCAGCCTCTTCTAGTCTACTGTTTAGGTCTTCCATTGTGTTCCTCATTTCAGCTATGTTGTTCCTCATCTCCTCTTGGTTTCGTTTCATGTTGGTGACATTCTTATTCAGCTCCTTATAGTTCTCATAGAGTTGTGTGATATTGTCATTGAGTTGTATTTGTCTTCCATCCGTTTAAACATCCTTAAAACCATTACTCTGAATTCTTACTCTGAAAGGCTGCTCATTTCAATTTCATCTAACTCCCTTTCTGGTGATTCCTCTTTTTCTTTCCTTTGGGAATTGCTTTTATGTCTTCCCATGTTTTCCTGTAATGTTTTAATTGTAGATCCAATTGCTTTACTATCCAAGTTTTTTGTGTGGGGATGGTGCTACTGATATATTCTCTCAGTTCTCCTCTGTTTGTTAATTTATTGTAGTTTCCTACTTGAGTTATTTGGGTTCTCTTGATGTAGATCTGCGAGCTTGAGCAGCACAACTGTGGCGTCTAGAATTCGGCAGCCATGGAGAAGAGTGTCCCTATTTTTGCTGTTTTGCACCCTTAATTGAGATCACTCAGGCCCAGCAGGGATACACAGTGCACCTAAGACCCATCTGTCAGGGTTATGTGTTTCAGGGGGCTTACACCCTGGAGAGGCGTGACTGTGGTGCCCAGAATTAAAAAATCATATCTGTGCGGGCTCTCAGTGGCTCTCAGATACTGCTTACAGTGTGGATTGCCAGAAACGAGCTGCTGAAAACCTGACTTGGGTGGTGCCCTTCAGGGCACACAGCAAAAGCGGGTGACCAGGGCGCTCCACAAACCAGATAGCAGGGCATGCCACGGACAGGGCGACCAGAACATGCAAACATAGGGACTAGGGCAACACAAATGAGGAGACCCTGACACACGAACACAAGGACTAAGGTGCTTCTCCAACTTGTGCCAAGGCACACTGCAGACTGGGAAACAGTGATGCACAAAAATGTGTTGACCCGGGAGTTCTGCAGGCGGGAACTAGTGTGTAGCCTCAGCTGAAATTGTGGCACAGCCACTTGGTGCGTGCACACTCAGTGACCCATGCACACTCTGTGACCCGGGAGTTCACAAGCCCGGACCAGTGTGTGGCCGCAGCTGCAGTTGCGCCAGTGTTGCTCAGGAGGGGGAGGTGCACTCACTGCTTTGGAGGCGGAGGTCTCAGGGTCCAAGGGTCTGCTGGGTCTGTGGGTCTTTGGGACTTTGGCTGGAGTAGCTGTTGGGTTGCAGGACAGCTCCAAGGCCTGTCTGGCCAGAGGTGTTGATGAGTTCCCAAAGAAAGGCCATTTTTCCCTTCACGATGGTGTGGGCTCCCTGCCCGATTCCCGCAGTCCTGGGAGTGAAAGCCACGATGGCAGTCTCTCCTTGTCCAAGAGAGCCTGGACTGTCAGCCCCCACTGCTCCCGTGAGGTTCAACTGTCCCTCACTCAATCACACACCCACCACACACACCAATACACTCTCCTTTTTCCCCTCACTCAGTTCCTCTCACTCACCTCCATCCTGCCAGCCGCCATCTTTCCATACCTATCTCATTTATAATTTTTTGAGGAAACTTCATAGTATTCTCCACAGTGGCTGCACAGATCTGCATTCTCACTAGCAGTGCACAAGGGTTCCTTTCTCTCCTTATCCTTGCCAGCACTTGTCGTTTGTTGATTTGTTGATGATTGCCATTCTGACAGGTGTGAGATGATACCGCATTGTCATTTTTGATTTGCATCTCTAGGATAATTAGTGACTTTGAGCATGTTTTCATATGTCTCTTGTTATTCCTTCTGTCTTCTTTGGAAAAG
>PVJN01057519.1:0-12431 GCA_004026805.1 Lasiurus borealis
CGTCGACCTCCCCTCCCCGTGTCGCCCCTCACCCTTCCCCGCGCCCCCATCTCCCCTGCCTCCCTCCCACCCTCCAGCAGCGATGGCAGAGGAACAACAACAGCCGCCGCCGCCGCCGCCGCAGCCCGATGCCCATCAGCAGCTCCCCCCCTGCGCCCCCGGCCCGGGGGTGGCCCTGCCAGCCCTTGTGCCCGGGCTGCCAGGGACCGAGGCCAGCGCGCTGCAACACGAGATCAAGAACTCCATCTGGTAAGAGGATCCGCCGTCGCGGGGCGAAGCAGCCCGGGCACAGTGCTGCTGCAGAGGGGGTGGGGGCGGCGGGCGGGCAGCGGCGGAGCGGCCGGTGCCTTCATTGAACGCGGGTCTCGGGGGTCAGAGGCGTGTTGTGTACAGGGTCCGTGGGGGTGTGTGTGTGTATGGGGGGGCATGGGCGTCGGGTCCTGGGTGTTGGGAGCCCCCCGAAGGCTTTGCCCCGCCGCGGGGAGGGCGGTAAACAAGGCGCGGATGGGCGGCTTCGGCGTCGGTGTGCGGGGGAAGCGGGGTCGACAGGGAGGCATCCTGCCTGCCTGCATGACGGCGGCGTGCGCCGGGCCGGGGCGTGCGAATGTGTGTTTACTCCTGGTGGCAGCCAGGCGGGCGGGCGGGCGGGCGGGGAGGAAGGAGTGCATTGTGAATTCTCTCCAAACAGACACGGTGGTGCGTAAGAATATATTAATAGGCGGGACAAAAAAACCTAATGATAATGGGTGTCTCTCTCTCTTCCTTTCGGTTGGGGTAGCTGCTGCTTCCGAGTGTGTTTGCTTCCTTTCTTCAGGGATGCAATGTCTCTTCCCAGGGAGTGTATTCTTTGCAGCATGGGTTGTGAAGGGAGGAAAAAAAAAAAAGGCTTCTTTAGTGTAAGATTATTTTTATTAAGGGGGTGGTTTACACTGTAAAATAGATAAAAGGCCCTTTGCTATCTATATTCCTGTGCTTTTTTAAAAAAAAAAAATATATATATATATATATATATGAGAATTTCCAGCATTTCCGCATTAGATTAAACTATGAAAGACTGGGGCCAGCCTTTTAATAATTAAGTGCACCGAGTGAAGTCTATCCTTTCGGAGCCATTGCAAATGTTCTTTGAGCGTGAACTTGCATTTTTTTAAATTTAAAACTGACATTTTTTTCAAAAAAGTGTAGTGCTATTTTTAAAGTGGGAAGCAGTATTTGGAATTCGGTGTGAGAGACTACTTTTAATAGAACTTTTAAAATAGAATTGAATGTGGTGTAAAACTCTGATTTTGAAAATGAAATCTTGTATGTCCATCATTGAACATGACTACTAAAATATCAAAACTCCTGTTATGTTGCAATTTAAAAAGAAATGTACCATAAAATAACTGACATTGCAGTACAATATTTACACATTTGAAAACTGACAATTTCTAAAATACAACATTAAGGTTTATTATATAGTAATTTTTATTGTTTTCCTGGTGTACATCCATATTGTCATGATGCTAATATGAAGTAGGTCAGTGCAGGCTTTAATAGTTTTATACTAGAGTAGGGGGCAGCTGTGTACCTTGCTTTCAGTTTTAATTTTAAAATGAAGTTTAAATGCTTTAAAGGTAATTTTTTTTTTTTTTTTTTACTTTGACAATCGTCATGTGGCAACTTGAATAGGTCAGAAAAATAGTAATGTGTGTGTACTGGGTATGTGTGAGTGAGAGAGTGTGTGTGTGTGTGTGTGTGTGTGTGTGTGTGAAAGAGAGAGAAGGCTTTATTCTTCAATGGATACTCTCAGCTCCCTATTAAAGCTGTAACATAAAGGAAGAGATAGATGGTTGAGCTTCTGCTCACCAGATACCAGAGTGCCCCCCCACCACCTCCCATTAAGTTACTTGATATAACTTAAGTGTTCCTGAAATCATCATTAAATTAAATAAGCACTTTAGTTTTTTCATCCAGGAAGGGGGCACCCAAATTAAAAAGACTAAAATCTTTTAAGAAAGACATATTTAAGAAGTTGAATTAGTAATGTGTATTTTGATTTATTATGAGAGAGCAATAGGGGAACATTTTATAATTTTATAGTATTTTAAAAATAAGAGTAAGTTGTATAGATAACTGACTGAAGTGTTTGAATAATAATGATAGTGGAGTGCTCCTTTTGGTAAATCATGTGATTTAATAATTCTTTCATTGGTAATTTATGTTTACACATCCATTACAATTTAACTGCACTGACTTTAATGTGAGAAATCCTGTCCTGAAGCAGAGTGCACTTGAGTTTTTGGTACTTGCTCTGGAAAAATAATGGCCAACAATCACTTTAATTTCCAAGTGTACAATTTTAATATTTATTTTTAAATTATAATGGCACACTTACTGGCATTTAATTTTCAACTTTAGAAATCCTATTTGCAAAAGTTGTTTCTTTATATTTAAAACTTTGTAAAAACATTAGTGATCATAAACAACATGAAGGAATATATATAATATATAGTCTCATATCTGATGTTTCACAAGAATAGACTTACAGATTTATCAGGTAACTATATAAAGACATTTAAAAGTGAAATACCTTCAATACCATCTATGAAATAGGGTGTCCTAAAAAAGGTATATGAACTTTAATAGCTGATAACACAATTTTGAAAATGAAATTTCCTTTAATAAACACTGCCATAATTATTCAAAGTTGTATCTATACATTTTTTGGGATACCTTATATATATTTTAAATTAAAATATCTTTTAATAGATAAGATTGCAGTTCTTTAGGTATCTCATTTACATTTCTTGAAGTAACAATGCCTTCTTACCAATTTTTTTTATCACCTGAGAATATTCTGAGAGATTATCCATTTTGTTGCTTCCTATATCAATCTTTGATAACATTACTAATGACAATTTAAAATTACATTAAGCAGAAATTGTTAAATGAGTTTTGCATGTAGGTTGATTCCAAGAGTATATTGGACTTGCAGATCACAAGCATGTCTATACTTGTTCTATTCTGCAAATATAAATATAGTAGGCGATGTAGGCCGTTAGCTGGACAATAGAGCTACTTTATTATCTCAGTTCATAATTATTTGTTTTTGTTTGTTAAACTAAAGAGCTGTTTGACAAAAGTATGTCCATGATCATTTCAAGCATAAAATTAGTCTTTGAAAAAGAAGATTAAATATTTAAAGTTGAAATGATGGTACTTAATGGGATCAGAAGTTATATTTCTTAAGAATTGGAAATATGTATTTTACAGATAGTTCTAGAAAATAAAGCTACTACTAACTTGATAGGGGTGTTATATTTAATATATTTATGACTATCTTCAATGGAGTCCAAGCCTGCATGTACCTTTCTTGACCTTTCTCATTCCTACTCCATAGACTCCAGCTCACTTATACTACTCGCTTGAAAGGGGATTTATTTGCAGAGTTGTGTTCAATACTGAATATAGTGTAAGAAATGTTATGTATATTTTCTAAGCAATAGAATTGTAAACCTTTCGTAAAAAAAGAAAACTAGTAACTTGTGTCCTTTTTGTAAAGGAATACTCATAGTGACAACCTAAAACAAAGCCACAACCTAATCCCACTGTAAACTTCTTTTACTTAACATGGCACCCCTCTTAGTTATCTAAAAAGAATACCATGGCAAGTTTTTCTTTCCTCTTATCTCCAAGTGTCTTAACAGGTGTTGTTGTTTTTCTATTTAGCTTAAACAAACAAACAAAAATTTCCTAAGTGTTTTTCTTTGTGTTTTTAAAACAGTTATACTTGAAACCCTGATAGAATAAAATTGCTTTGGAAAAAATAGAATAGAAAAAATTACATTTGCATTCTATTCTGCCTGCTATTATTTTTAAGAATAATCATACCTACATGGGTAGGAGCGATTAACATATTTGCAATAATGTGTAGACTGCAAAACTTTTCCTAGAAATTCAAAAGCATCCCTGATGTTTTATTGTAGATAATGTTCTATACTGTATTTATTCAACAAACAAATTCAGGAATTCTTAAAAGAATTAGTGGTTATTAATTATTGTTTTTATTTATGTAACTTTATTTTCAAGTAAGGCCTTGTAAACCATTTTTTTATATATATATTATTGATTTGTTACAGAGAGGAAGGGAGAAGGATAGAGAGTTAGAAACATCGATGAGAGAGAGACATCTATCAGCCGCCTCCTGCACACCCTCTACTGGGGATATGCCCGCAACCAGCATACATGCCCTTGATCGAAATCGAACCTGGGACCCTTCAGTCCACAGGCCGACGCTCTATCCATGAGCCAAACCAGTTTCGGCTGTTAACCATTTCTTAAAACAGTCTTAGAAGTTGTGTCAATGTTCTGGTCAGCAAACTCATTAGTTAACAGAGCCAAATATCAACAGTACAACGGTTGAAATTTCTGAGAGCCAAATTTTTTAAACTTCTTCTAACACCACTTCTTCAAAATAGAGTCGCCCAGGCAGTGGTGTTTTGTGGGAGAGCCACACTCAAGGGGCCAAAGAGCCACATGTGGCTCCGAGCCACAGTTTGCCCATCACTATTCTACCCACTTAGTAAGAGTGAAATTGAATGACAGGGACAATTCCTCTGATTCATTATCAGACCCTGGAAACATTGCAGGGACCAGAGCTCCTTGTCTGTATTCAGTCTTGTAAGTTATATAGATTTCTGAATCTGGCACATTTTAGATTTACAACTATAATCAAAGTAGAATTACATATGTGGACCATTTGGGATATTATCTAAATTCTAATTTAATCCCAAATTGAGCAATTTTGTTTAACTTTCTTATTTCTCAGTTACAGTGAGTAAAGTATGGTGATCCTAAGGTTTACCCAGTGATTCCATATTAGTCCTAATTTCTGTCCCCTGTCCTAGAACTTAGTTTTGTCCTTGGTTCTGGGTCAGGCCGTTTATTAACTCTCTCTGAGAAACAGTTATATTTCCTTCAACTGCAGTGGGAAACATTTACTGTAAAGCTCCTAACTGTAGAGTTTACTTTAACCATAGCCCATAATCTTCATTTTACTTTAGAAACTGACTAGTAAGTACATCCACTGGCTTTCATATATTTTCCATTAATTGGTTGACTTGCTATCTGCCCTGAGCTAGGTCTGTCTTACATATCAAGCACACCAAAGACTTAAGGTGCTTTTTGCTTGTCTATATTGAGGCCAGCTGTGATGGTTGCATCCCAACACTAAGTGTTTCTGATTCCAGAAAGAAGGCAGTTCCTGTTCTCTTCTATGATTTGAAACTGATGAAATTGTCTGCTCTATTGACCAGAAAGGCAAGTTAAGCAATTTCAAGCCCCTTGACTTTCTGGCCTTATTTAGCTTAGGCAACGTGTGTGTGTGTGTGTGTGTGTGTGTGTGTGTGTGTGTGTTTATTTGCATAAATAATTGACCAATTTGCTTTCCCTATTGGGAGTTGTCTTTAATGATGTTATGTACAGAACTGATTTAGTTTCTATATCATGGTTAGTTTTTGGTTCTTTTGGGGGAAATGAGTTTCACAGTGGTAGAAAAGACAGAAGTGTCTCATTTGTTGTGAAACATGCTTTGAATAAAAACTTATGTCTAGTCACCTTTGATATTAGAAAAATCATGTTGCACATTAACAGTGTTCAGATGAAAATAATGAAAATAAACATTGACATTTACTCAAATTTGAGCACTTTGTGCAAGATCATTGTGTATGTACTCACCTGAGTACCTGCTATATATGAAGTGCTATGCTAGAAACTGGCATTTGAGGGATATCCATTCATTTGCAATATTAACCTAAGCAAAAATTTGCAATAAAATATCTCTTTTATTCAGTTAGGGAACCAGGGAAGGAAGTCACAAGTGCCAGAGTGTTAACTGTGGAAAAAATAGATCTTAGTTTCCTTGTCTAGAACATGGAAGGTTCATATTAGATGACCTTGAAAGTTCCTTTAGGGTAAATTATTATTCTTATTACTAAATTAATAATGACAACAATAATAAAGCATACCATAAGCACAGTGAAAACTAACAGCATTGACTACTCATAGGTAATCAGCAGAACATTGTCAATGGATGGATTATTAGGATTTGTCAGCCTTCCCTGGGTTTTAGCTCTAGAAGACTATCTGAAGATGTCATTCACTTATTGTTACCTTGTGCAAGAGTTCTTTTATGTGAAATTCAGTCTGTAAATATTTATTGGGCATGTATTTCATTTAAAGTTAGGAGTTGTTGCTGATTATACAAAAAATAATGTATGTAAGGCTATGCTGTATCCCTGTTGTTGGGAAGTATACTAGTTGCTAGTTGAGAGATTGCACTGGGGGGTTGGGTGGCGTTTTTTGTGTGCTTTATTTGTTTATAAACTGGTGCTCAATTCTTATAAACACCTCATATTGGAACTTTTTTTCTATAGTAATGATTTAATATTTTTAAGGCATTGGTTAATATTATATTGTAAATTTGGTTATGTAAATAAGAAAGGTGTGTATTCTTTTCAGAATAATTCAGGTTAGGGTAGACGTTTTAATGTGTAGTTGTGACAGAGTATTCTTTAAGAACAAGACAGTAAGATGGTTACTACTTCATATCTTCGACAAAACTATACCACTATTATCCAGTGCCTCCCTTTTCATCAGTCTTTCTGTATCTAGTTTCTTCCTCCTGCTTTCTCAAGGGTTCTGAGAGTTCAGGTTAAAGATGAGCAGCATGGAGCAGTAGGGAGAAGAATCTTCCTGCCTTGGGCAGGATAGTAAAGAAGGAACAGTAAGCTCTGAAGCTAATGCACTTGATTGCTGACTATGAGATTAAGATAGTTAACACCTAACTTTAACCTACTTGAGTAAAAACTGAAATGTATTATTTTTTTCTTGAGACTTTTTTTCTGTTTCATGACTATATGCCTCCAATTTATAAGAGGAAATAGAAAACAATGAGGTTTGGTTAATTATGCACACAGTACCTCTATCAGGCATCTATTATGGTAACTCTTATATACATTACAAAACATTGTGTGGGCGGTGACCGTTTTGTATTTGTCATATCATAAAACAAACTGAAAGCATACATATATTCTTTGCTACTTGAATCTCTGTTTGGTTATTGAATTCAAAGCGTGGGAGGTCAGAGTGACAGACTGAGATCTATTATGTCTTAGAATTTTGGAAGATAAGAATCCATATGGTGTGAAATACCATCTCCCCCAAATAGCCTTATCAAATATATATAATTTTATAAATATATTTTTAACAGAATTTATTCATAATCTGGGTTTGGATAGCAAGGGTTCACATGGCAAAAGGTACTTTCTTACTCCTTCCAATAAAGAATTAGCAAATTCACTTGAATTTGAATGCTAAATTGATTAATTAGTGATGCTTACCAAGGGCATGGGAATAGGAAGTAATGGTAGTACATATATCCTATAATTATCTTCCCCTTTCTTTCTGAAATATGTAATTTTTAGAATTTGAGTTCTATTTTAGGTACAGCATCAGAACTATTGGTTATCTTAGAGGGTGTTAGTCCTTAGAGCTATTGTGTTTATATTTATGATACCTAAATTTAAGATACAGACATTTTTTTACTTGTATTCTTTTTTTTTATGACTTTCCTACTTTGGTTATCTGATTCTGCCAAGTAAGCTACAGAATGAGAATAGGGGATTATTGTATGAAGTGGCTACTTTAGTTTGCACTATCCATAACCCTTTTTCTTTGCTTTCATTATCTTGATTCTCTAATTATATGCTCGTTTCTTTACCTACTACCTTAAAAACCTTTCTCTTTTTTCTACTGATGTAAGTACCTAACTGCCTAACTTGAAGATTCAGCTCATGTGCTACCCTTCAATGAAACTTTCCAAACTTGCAGGGAACATGACCTGAGTTGTATAAATTAATTTTTTTCTAGTTTAGACTGGCCTTACCTGAGATGAGTCTATTTTAGTGAAGTTTTACTGAATTAATTAAATATTCCCTATGTAAACATTTCTAATATGTAAAGTTTATAGGAATTCAGGGGGGACTGCATATGCCTGAAACAAAGCAATCACTACATAATAAGTAATTTATAATATGACAATAAAATATTGTGGCGTAGCCAAGAATTTGCCATTGTTTTTTTGCAGTATATATGAAATATAAAAAATTTAATTAGACAAGTGTATCACTTCAGTGACACCTGGCTTGGAGTAAAGTTGGTATTTCTGGGAATTTGGGAAATTTATTTGAATAAGATGCTTTAGTTGATGTAGTAAGTGAATCACTTCCCTAATTTGATTGCAGTCATTTGATTTGATTTATGCAGTGTGATCTAAAAAATTAACTGTCAGATTAGTAAATGCTTAATCCCTTTTTCTGAAGGAGTAGATATTAGCAAGCACTGTGAGACCAAATTCTGTACAAACACATTTTAAAGAAGTGAGATAAGAAGATCAAAGACTAATACTGAATGTATACAAGATAGAGGTGCAGGAAAACTGAATTCAGTACATCGTATTTTAATATCTACTATATAAAGGCATAGGAAAGTTAAAAAGTAATAAGACACTTTATCTACTTTTAAAGCAGTCATCCTTTTGTGGTAGTTGTGTGTATCATCAATTGAATCTAACAAAAGAAAGATTTTATTAGTGCATTAATGGTATAATCAGTAGTACAGTTAAATAACAGAATTAGAAGAGAGAGGGATTCAGTGAGGACGTAATATTTTTATTGGCAAAATTCAAGATGGTGGCCTTAACAAAAAATCAGGGGAGGGGCCATTGATCCAGATACATTTACTAAGGAATCTTCATTCCCACTATCAGGAATAACATTAAGAATTATTGATCATAGTAAGCCTTGTTAGTAATGAGAATAATTAGAGAAAAACAGCTTAGGACAAAATTTGCCTGACTGAGGAGTGGAATTTCTACCAGTATCAATCCTTTTACCTGAGTTTTAATGTACAAAGGTAGAAGAATGAATGCAAAGTAATAATGGAGAAGAAAAGAAGGTTGAGGGTGGGTGGGAATGCAGGCAGAGGACCAGGAGCAGTGTAAGCAGTCTAGGAAGAGGACTGTGTATTCTGAATTGACTCTAAGTGACAGACAGCACTTCATGAAGAGTATTAGAATATTTGGTGAGGGATCCTCTCATTCAGCCCATATCTCCACTCCTGTATCTTGGCACCTGTGACACCTACCTATGTACTTTCCCATTATCAGAGGCAGTTTATTCCCCCCTGTTGGATTCATCTCTTTCCATGTATTTATGGAATTTGTTCTTACATATACCCTGTTTTTGTCAGCATTATCAAATTGTTTTTTTCCACTGGCCACTTTTCCTGTTAGTTTATACATTCGTATGATGTCCTTAAAGCAAGCAGCAAACAATCTTGGAGAAAAGACTTTTGTAGTAAAACAAAGAGTTGATCTCTCAGTGACCTAAAGAGTTCTTTCATAGTCCTAAGAAAAAAATGTCATTAGGTAAGTGAATTAATAATGCAAATACTCATCTTATAAGATGAAATACAGTTAACATGCAAAAAACTTTACTTAGTGATAAAAAAATAAAGTGGAAAACTTTTAAAAATATGGTTTTCTTAATTTTTAGAGAGAGGGGAAGAATAGAGAGATATAAACATCAGATGAGAGGGCTACATCATCAATTGGCTGTCTTCTGCACAACCCTTACTGGAGATTAAGCCAGCAACCGGGGCATATGCCCTGACTAGAATCAAACCAGTGACCTCTTGGTTCATGGGTAGACATTTAACCACTGACCCACAGTGGTTGCCAGGCAGAAAATTACTATTTTTGACCACTAAGAAAAATATTTAGGAACTACAGTAACCATCCGCTAGCTGATCTTGTCCAAGGTTTTGCAGTTTTCCATATTCCTTTCTCTTCCCTCCAGTCTCTCAATTTCTATCCTGTTGTACAATATGTAAACCCACTCATATTTTTGGTGGAGTAGTGTGAACATATATCTTACAAGCATTAACTGTGTTTGCACTTAGGTGGCAGAACAATGTGTGATATTTTTCTCCCTACTTTACTATATTTTCCAAATGTTTTTGAATGAGCGAGTGTTATTTTTAGTTTGGAAAAATACCCAAACAAGTAAAATAATGCCCTTTGTCTATCCTGCTGCTTTTTCCTTTTAGCTGAAGTCTGTCCACCAGGCTTCCACCCCCACATACTGATAGATCTTCTCTCTGCTCTTGTCCCTTTTAACGCTTGCCGTCTGGCTTCCTGCTTTTCTTGCCAACTCAGTGGCCCTTTTTCAGTCTTTATCTTTCATTACGACTCTAACTTTTCTTGTCATTATGATTTCTTTGCACTTTTGAAATTCTCATTCATTCCTTTTTCAGAGGTGCTTTTGTATCAGCTACTCTGCCTGGCATTGGGGACTCCCTGAGCAAGAATGTGAAATCCTTTTTAATGTACCTTATCTCTGATTGATTGACATTTTATTTTCCCGGCTTTCTTCCTTTAGATGCTCTTAATATCCAGACACTTATTTCTCATCCATCCTATTGTTTTTCTCTTTTCACTTTGCTAAAATCAGGAAATAGTTGGGTAGGGCTTGGCCAGTGTACTTAGCTGAAGTGTTGTCGGTGTACTAAAAGGTCGCAGGTTTGATTCCCTGTTAGGGGGGCACATACCCAGGTTGCAGGTTCAAACCCCATTCAGGGTACACGTGGGAGGCAATTGGTCGATTGGTATTTAACTCTTATATCCATCTCTCTCTCTCTCTCTCTCTCTCTCTCTCTCTCTCTCTCTCTCAAATCAATAAAATCAGGTCCTTGGTGAGGATTAAAAAAAAAGAAGAAGAAGAAGGAATTGATGGGCTGAACAGACAACTCTACCATAACTACTCATTCATTCGGCAGAATATGGGGAACAACCACTATTATATTAAACTTGGCATTTTCATGATAATCCTTCTTCTGTGTCATGGTGCCTTGTTACTTCAGTTTGCTTTCATTTCCAGTTCTACTTTTGGTGATAGATATCTCTGTTCCTTCAGTCTATCAGATTGGCAGTATTGATTTTCATATTTGATTTTTCTCTCATTCTCATGCCCAGTATTTTAACAAGTTGCCAAGTTTGCATTGTCACTTAAGTTTCTCTTTATTTTCCTACTTATACTCCAGCATCATAATTCAGTGCTATACTATTTCATTCCTGGGCTATTACAGCGGCAACATAGCTGCTCCCTGCTCCCCAACCCCCACTGAACTATGCTGTATATTGTTGTCAAAATAAATCTCCTAAAAATATTCTTTTTCATGTAGTCCCCTTCTAAAAACATACAACTTCACCTTACCCACCATGGCATGTCTAAAGATTTTCATCAGGTTTCAATATGAGTATAATCTAGCCTAATACAATCAATCTAACCCTATTTCTTACTGTTAACCAACATTTAACTCCACTTCAGTCCAGTGGACACTTCACTATTGGCACTATTGGCCTTTTATTTTGTAGTTCTGCTTTTATTCCTGCTTTATACTTTTGTGGATTTTCCACCTCCCTGTCTCCAACCTACTTAATCATGTTTTAAACATTTTAAGTCATAGCTCAAATTACAGTACCTTGAAACATTCTTTAGCTACACTAGTCCAAATTGGCCTTTTCTTGATCTCAGGTATAGTGAATTCTGTACAATTAAAGATTTAAACACTTTTAATATTTTTTAGTATGCTGTTGTTTTTTTGTCATTTTATATTTTTCAATTACAGTTGACATATAAGATTATATTAGTTTCAGGCGTACACTTGTGAGGTGGATGGGTGGTGCTCCGATGTGGTCTGAAGTTCTCCACCAAGTGCACTAGCTAAGTGGCTTCCCAGGAGGTGCAGGTCAAGGTCAGCTACTACCTGTGTTCTGTCTGGGGCTACCCAAGCGATCTGCAGATGGCTGCTACTTCTGCTGGGCTTGGAGGTGCTCAGGAGAGGTCAAGCTGCAAACCAAGGCTGGCTGCCACTAACCAGGCCTGGGTCCACCTAGCAAGAGATACAGGGAATGCCGAGACTAGATGCTACTTGTTTGAGAGATTTTTAGGAAAATCTGAAGCTTGAGCCAAGACAGGCCATTCATAAGTAAAGAAGTCAGCAAGCTTTCTCTGCAAAGGACCAGATAGTCAATATTTTTTGGCTTAAATATTTTTTGCTTTGAGGACATGGGGTCTCTGTTGTATCAGAAAAGTACCAGGGACAGTATATAAATTAATGGATGGCCAGGTTTATGGACTCCTATATCTTATCACTGGGAAGACTGCTCAAAGAATATGGATAATGGTTTCAATCTTCACTCCCTTTTATTGACAAACAGTAGATGATAGTCATCTGCTTAATATTAATTATATTATTATTCTCCCTTGGGTAAACCCAGGATTATGTGAAAGCATATTAGAATGCAAACTGAGTGTGGAATACTCTTA
>PVJN01057520.1:0-12431 GCA_004026805.1 Lasiurus borealis
CTTCCCTCCTTTCTTCCGGATGCAAGATCGCTTTCTACGGGGATATGCTCCTTTAACCCGAGGGTCAAATGGGAATTGCCATCTCACAGACTTCACCGGCGAGAGGTAGCGTCTGACTAAATTGGCCGAATCCCTGGCCACAGTGATGGGACTCAGGGAGGAGTTTTTGACCTAAGACAGACCTTCGTCCTCTGGGGTAATTTTAATTAGAACAAAAATCCACTTTCCTGGGAGGCGGTGAAACTGAGTGAATGCGAGGCCTGAAGCTGCCAGGACCTTGGTGTCAGCCTCTGAGCTCAGAAGGAAGCATAGGACAGGCAACAGAGAGAGCACACTGGTTTTGAGGACTTTCTTTCTCTTTCTCTTTCTCTTTCTCTTTCTCTTTCTCTTTCTCTTTCTCTTTCTCTTTCTCTTTCTCTTTCTCTTTCTCTTTCTCTTTCTCTCTCCCTTTCCTTTCCTTTCCTTTCCTTTCCTTTCCTTTCCTTTCCTTTCCTTTCCTTTCCTTTCCTTTCCTTTCCTTTCCTTTCCTTTCCTTTCCTTTCCTTTCCTTTCCTTCCCTTCCCTTCCCTTCCCTTCCCTTCCCTTCCCTTCCCTTCCCTTCCCTTCCCTTCCCTTCCCTTCCCTTCTTTCAATCCATGAGATTCCTGGAGCTGTGCTGTTTTTTGTTTCTAAAACTCTTGTTTATTTAGCAAATCTCGTGATGCTAGGAGCTACTCACAGTGTCCTTTCAACAAATCCTCTTTTGCATAAGTGATTCCAGTCGGCTTTCTGTCATCTGCAGCTAAGACTCCTGCCAAATGCAGATAACCCTGGAAACTGCATGAGGCCCCTCTGAGCTGGCCACTGCCATATTGAGGGTCTGACATGGATTCCAAGAGAGGGAAAATGAGCAGCCCTTGTTCGGTTCAGTGGATAGAGCCTTGGCCTGCAGACTGAAGGGTCTTGGCTTTGAGTCCAGTCAAGGACATGTACCTGGGTTGCGGGCTCGATCCCTGGTCAGCCCATGTGAGAGGTAACTAATTGATGTGTCTAACAGTGATATTTGAATTTCTCTCTCTGAGCCCCTCCCTTCCACTCTCTCTAAAAATCAATGCAAAGATATCCTTGGGTGAGGATTAACAAAAATATATACCGTATTTTCCGGTGTATAAGACGACTTTTTAACCCAGGAAAATCTTCCCCAAAATTGGGGGTCTTCTTATACGCCGGTTGTCATCTTACAGGGCGGGTATATCCCAAACTCTATACTTTAACTGGAAAAGTTGGGGGTCGTCTTATACGCCCAGTTGTCTTATATGCTGGAAAATACAGTATGTAAAACTGAAACTCATGAACACAAACAGCAGTGTAGTGGTTGCCAGAGGGAAGTGGCTGGGGGGAGAAGGGTTCCAATAGAAGGTGACAAGAGAAGATTTGACTTTGGGTGGTGCGCACAAGGTGCAATATGCAGATCTTGTAACATAGAAACCCACATCTGAAACCTGTATGTTCATGTGGGCCCCTGTCACCCCAATAAATTTAATTTTTTAAAAGATGATATGAACTCCAAAAAATGAACTGACTGGTTTTTTCCAAGCTTGCTAATCGCATTATCTAATTATTCTCTTTTTAAAGGTATTTTTTAGTCTTAACTTACTAGTTTTCAATAGGTCTGTTAAAATCCTCCATTAGGATTGTGTTTTGCATATTTTCAAATAACATCTACATAAAAAGGGATATAAAGCAAATTCTAAGATTAAAAATGAAGTGAAACAAATTAACTCAACAGTATATCAAATTAATAACATTACCCACAGAGAAAATAATTATTTTAAGTGATTTGAGCACAGTGCTCTAATGGAATATATTATAAAGACACTTAAAAAACTAAAAAGAAATCTTAAATTTTCCTCAGCAATTTTATTTTGGAAGTAGTTGACATTGCAATTTTGAAATTAGTTTTGTATATTATAGGTAAAGCAGAATGCATAACTATATCCATTTGTTAAGAATCAAAACTTTTAAAAAATGGGCAATGAACCTATATAGATACTTTTCAAAAGAGGACATAAGGAAGGCCAAGAAATATATGAAAAGGTGCTCAAAGTCACTAATCATCCGAGAGATGCAAATCAAAACAACAATGCCATATCATCTCACACCTGTCAGAATGGCAGCCATCAACAAATCAACAAACGACAAGTGCTGGCGAGGATGCGGAGAAAAAAGAACCCTCGTGCCCTGCTGGTGGGAATGCAGACTGGTGCAGCCATTGTAGAGAACAGTATGGAGTTTCCTCAAAAAACTAAAAATGGAACTCCCATTGACCCAGTGACCCCACTCCTAGGAATATATCCTAAGAAACTAGAAACACCCATCAGAAAGGATAGATACACCCCCATGTTCATAGCAGCGCAATTCACCATGGCTAAGATTTGGAAACAGCCTAAGTGCCCATCAGCATGTGAGTGGATCAGAAAACTGTGGTACATCTACAGAATGGAATACTCTGCTGCTATAAAAAAGAAGGAAATCTTACCATTTGCAACAGCATGGATGAAACTGGAGAGCATTATGCTCAGTGAAATAAGACAGTCAGTGATAGAAAAATACCACATGATTTCATTTGTGAAATGTAATGAACAACATAAACTGATGAAAAGTAACAGATCCAGAGACAGAGAAGCATCGATCAGAACATCAAACCTCAGAGGGAAGGCAGGGGAGGGTGGGGGTAAGGGCGAGAGATCAACCAAAGGACCTGTATGCACGCATATGGGCCTAACCAGTGGATACAGACACCATCGGGGTGAGGGCATGAGTGGGGGGGGGGGTTGGGAGAGTAATGAGGGGGTGATAAGGACACATATGTAACAATAAAGGAAAAAAGACTTAAAAAAGAATCAAGACTTTTAGTTAAGAGAGACTCAAAAATATAAAAATCAAAGTAATTAAAAATACTTGCAATCTAATTTTAATTGAAAACAAAGATGAAATGGTATTATTGCAAAATATAATTCCTAGGTGCTTATTCCATGGTTTGCCAACTTTCTCTGTAAATGACTGAATAGTAAGCAGTGTAGGCTGTACAGGTCAAACTCCCTCTGTTGCAGCTTTCCAACTCCATTGTTGTTGTATGAAAACAGCCACAGAATATGTCAGCTAATGAGCGTGGCTGTGTTCCAATAAAACTTTATTTACAAAAACAAACAGGGGGATTGATTTGGGTTAACCGCAGTTTGCTATGTTTGGTGACTCATCTAGAATCCATGCTGCTGACTCCAACAGCAATGAGAACATTTAGCACCTACATGCTGGTTCCCACTGAAAGAAATCAAGGCTTCTTAGTGAGAGAGAGAGAGAGAGAGGGGGGGGGGGAGCTAATTACAGATCTAGGGCAGACAAAGTTCAAGATGAGCTTGGATTGTCTTATGGCAGAAAGCAAAACAAGACAAAAAACAAATATACTTCCAAGATGAATGGAGTCATTTCAAAAAGACATTGGCCTCATATTGAAGGGGTTCTCACTGGCCAATTTGACCAGCAATTTGAGCATTAGATGATGAAGATGATGATCATGATAACAAATTTAATTTATTATAAAAAATAAAAAGAATAAAACTCAGAAGCTTATATTGATAATAAAAAAGGAGAAAACACTCATATGCCACCACTGAAGACTGACAGCAACGTTTTCTCCAAAAATTTGTAATTAGAAAAAGTTATTTCCCCTTTTTTAATTGATGACAGAAGCGTCTTCTTTACAGAGGAATTACAACTGATAAACAGAGAAGAATGATAGAAAATGCTCATTGTGCAAACCCTAGTGACAACCGATTAAGGAAGGGATTTTCAGTGGATGGCACAACCATTGTATGTCAGGCTGTTGGTGGAGTGGATAGCTGAATGATGCCAAATTGTCTACTCTCAGAAAGCTTATTTGTTACTAGAGGCCTAGTGCACAAATTTGTGCACGGGTGGGGACCTTTGGCCTGGACAGTGATCAGGGCTGTGGGAGCTTGGCCGGGGCAAGGGACCATGGGAGGTTGGCTGTGAGAGCACACTGAGCACCAGGGTGCAGCTTCTGCATTGAGCATCTGGTCCCTGGTGGTCAGTGTGCATCATATCAACCATTCGACTAGTCATCTGGTCATTGGGTCGCTTAGGCATATATATAATATAATATGCAAATCAACCTGTATAAAATGTAATATGCAAATCAACCCAATGGCAGAATGACCCATCACGATGACACACACTGACCATCAGGGGGCAGACACTCAACGCGGGAGCTGCCCCCTGGTGGTCAGTGTGCTCCCGCAGGGGTAGTGCCACTCAGCCAGAAGCTGGGCTGCAGGCTGGCAAGTGCAGCAGTGGTGGCGGGAGCCTCTCCTGGTTCTGCCCCAGCGCTAAGGATGTCTGACTGCTGGCTTAGGCCTGCTCCCCAGAGGAGAGGCTAAGTATTAACCAGGCCCGACCCTGCTTAGCTCCTGGACTGCTAAAGGTTGCAGGCAGGGCTGAGGGGAACCCTCCTTCCTAGTGCACGAATGTTGTGCACCGGGACTCTAGTATATATATAAAGTGGAAATATATACCTTTGCAGAGGAGAAATCTGGTGGCTGTGACTTTAACTCAGGAATCAAACTGCACTAAGAGTGGGACAGACTGACATTAGTACTCCCAGTATGATACAATGTAAAATAAATAGCATAACCTATGAAATCAACTTTTTACATGGATTTTGAGGGCCAGGAAAACAAATTAAATGATACTACAAGGAAACAGCCCGTCAAATCCAGAATGCTGTAAGGCATTCCACAAGATTTACAAATCAACCTTATCTCTTCAAAGTCTATGAAATGCAAATAAAAAGATATGGAGACAGTTCTAGGTTCAAGGACATAAAAGAGATATCAAGACATACATTTCATAAATCTTAGATCATTTTTGAAAGAAAGCAGTTATAAAATATGTTTAAACAATTGGACAATTTTAAATATGAATTACATAGTAGATACTATAAGGAAATTATTAATTTTCTTAGGTATGGTAATGGCTTTGTGGTGATATAAGAAAATGTTCATTATTTGGGGGATATGTGTGTTCAAATATTCAAGTGTGATGTGATACTTGTATGTATGGATATAGATAGATGATAGGTAGAGAAAGAGCAAATATGGCAACAATTTTAAAACTCTTGAACCTCGTTGGTAGATATATATAAAGTATCCCCCAAAATGTACACACACTTTGAATAATTACTCTTTCCAACGGGTTAAATCTGACTAGAAAGAAACATCAATTGAACTATCAGCTCAAATGTGTGTAGACATTTTGGGGGGACACGCTGTATATTATTCTTTCCACTTTTTTTATATGTTTGCAAATTTCCAAATGAAAAATTTGGAGGAAAATCTTTTCTGTGTAGGCGTATATCTTGCCTTCAGATCTGCAGTTAGACCGACCGATTTCAGGCTTTCACTTAGGTAGGCCGAATTGTAATAATGGCTCCCTCAAGATTCTGTGCCCTAATCCCTCCTTGAGCCTATGAATATGATGAGATCACTCCCTTAATTATATTATATTAAGTAGCACTGTTAGCCCTAAAATAGGGAGATTATCCCAGTGAGCCAAATCTAATCACAGGAACGGAATTTCATCAATACTTTCAATGGCTGCAAAGGGGATGTTTTCCAGAGCTGCCAGAGAGCAATGCTGCTTAGCCAAAACCTTAATGCCAATTTTCTGAGACCCAGAGCAGAGGAAATGCCTAGCTTTCCTGGACTTTTGCTATACAGAACAGTGAGCAAATACACATTTTTGTTTTTTTCTTAAGCCTACAGCACCCTGTATTCCCAGGCAGTCTCCCATCCAAGTACTAACCAGGCCCGACCCTGCTTAGCTTCTGAGATCAGACGAGATTGGTAAATGGTTTTTTAAGCTACAAGGTGTGTGGCAATTTGTTATGGCAGCAATGGGAGACTGACATAGTATCCTGGGAAGATCCTAGGTGCCAGGAGGAAAATGTGCAGAGAATTTGGAGTTTGGGTACATTCACTTGTTGAATTCTATAAAGTCTGGAATTAAAATCTGTGTTGCTTTGCTCTACTGCTGCAACTGAATTCTTACCTTTCTGAATTGTATAACATTTATTCTCTGTTCCTTATTTATTTGTATCTCCTAAATATGCCTGCCTGTTAAAAGTTTTATTTTTCTAGTGCAGGAAAATATATAAATACTAGAGGCCTGGTGCACAAAATCCGTGCATGGGGGGTGGGTGGGTCCTTCAGCCTGATCTGCACCCTCTCCAATCTGGGAGCCCTCAGGGAAGCTCTGATGGCTTAGGCCCACTCCCCGTGGCTCTCTGTTCTCTGTGGGGCCTGGCCACTCTGTTCCCACTGCCCAGAGCAGCAGTTCTCAACCTGTGGGTTGTGACCTGTTTTCTGATGGTCTTAGGCTCTACAGCAGAGACCCACAGGTTGAGAACCACTAGCAGGGTCGCCTAAGACCATCAGAAAACACAGATACAGTGGTACCTCGAGATACGAGTTTAATTCATTCTGTAACCTTGAGGCATGGGAAACTATGAGATGCTCTAGTCGAGGTAAACTGGTGGGTCGTGTTCAGCCGGCCGATCCTCGCGATGACTCCTATCTCAAATGTTGCTCATATTTCAAAGCAAAAATCACTCGCTTGACAGCTTGTATCTCAAAAATCTCGTATGTTAGGGCACTCGTATCTCGAGGTACCACTGTATTCACATTATGATTCACCACAACACGAGGAACTGTATTAAGTGGTCGCAGCATTAGGAAGGTTGAGAACCACTGCCCAGAGGCTCTCTGCAAGCGTCCCACACCAGCCGCTGTGCACGCTCACTGCCTAGAGGCCCTCCACAGCGGGGCGGGATGCTTTGCCTCATCACTGTGGCGATGAAGCAAGCATTCTGCTGAGCCTCTCATGCTGCCTGCTCTCAGTAGCCCCCGCCCCCCTCCCCCCCAGGACTGGGGGATTCCAGCAGGGCTGAGGGGACTGGGCACCCTCATCTTGTGGCTATGGGCGCTGCCATGTTTGTGACAGAGTGACAGTTAATTTGCTTATTACCCTTTTATTAGATAGGATATAACTTTTAATTTCCTAAAAAATAAACTTGACAACCCAACCAGCGTGGCTCAGTGGTTGAGCATTGACCTATGAACCAGGAGATCAGGGTTTGATTCCCGGTAGAGACACATGCTCAGGTTGTGGTCTCATTCCCCACTGTGGGGCGTGCAGGAAGCAGCTGATCATGATTCTCTCTCATCATTGATGTTTCTATCTCTCACTCTCCCTTTCTCTCTGATATCAATAAAAAATATATTAAGATTTTCTTTATGGAATGTTACATATAAAAGCACATTTGGAGAAGTGACATCCACAGGAATGGCGGAGTAAGGCCCTCTGAAAATTCGCTTCTCCACAATGATGTTTCTATCTCTTTCTTTCCCTCTTCCTTCCTCTCTGAAATCAATAAAAATATATTTAAAAGAGAATAGGGGAGCTTTGTGATCCCTTAACTTGCCTCATCACACCTTCCTTGTCCCAGCTCAGTAGAAGCCTTGAAATCCTACAGTCCCACAACAAAAGTAATTGTGAAAGCCATCTACCTAGCAGCCACTGGGGACTGAAGAGGTTTGGAGCTTTCCAAGAGCCCCACCCCAAGAGAATTCCCATTATTCGACTTTTCCTGGCAATTCCCTGGAAACACTCCAATCAAAAGGCAGAGATTGGCAGAATGAAGAAGAAAACATGATCTCCCCTGCCCCCAGAAAAGAAAACATGATCCAACTCTATAGTGTCTACAAGAGACACACATTAGTCTCAAGGACACGAATACATTGAAAGCAAAAGGATAGAAAAATATATACTATACAGAGTCAGTAACCAAAAGAAAACTGGAGTGGCTGTACTATTAGACAAAATAGACTTTAAGACAAAAGTTGTACTAGCAACAAAGATATTTTATAATGATTAAAGATCAATTCACTAAAAAATATAACAATTATATACAGGGGTAGGCAAGTGTAGGTTTGCAGTTGTGAATGTGCGAAACATTTGGAAGGTTGTTCTGCTGTTTGGTCTAATTAGCATATTAGCTCTTTATTATATAGAATTATAATCTGCATGTCTTTTTTCATGCTTACAACTATAAACCTACTTTTGTCCACCTGTATGTGAACCTAATAACAGCCCAAAATACAAGACATAAAATTGGTGCAATTGAAGGGAGTGAAATAGAAAAACAGAAAAATCAACAAACCCAAAATTTGGCCCTTTGAAAAGATGAACAAAATTTACAAAATTTTAGCTAGAGTAACCAAAAAAAAAAAAAAAGAAAGAAAGAAAGAAATTAGCCTGGCTGGTGTGACTCAGGAGGTCAAGGTTTGATTCCTGGTCAAGGGCACATGCCTGGGTTGCAGGCTCGATCCCCTGTGTGGGATGTGCAGGAGGCAGCCGATCCATGATTCTCTCTCATTACTGATCTTTCTAACTCTCTCACTCTCTCCCTTCCCTTCTGAAATCAATAAAAATATATTTTAAAAATTGCTAAAAAGGAATGAAGAAAGGAGAGCGCATCACTACCAACTTTACAGAAATAAAGAGGATAATAAGGGAATACTATAAATAATCATATGCCAACAAACTAGATAACCTTGAGGAAATGAACAAATTTCTAAAGAGATAACTGCCTTTTTGTAAGAGCACACAGAGTATCAAAACTACCTCAAGAAGAAATTGACGTGTATATATATATCTCTCTCTCCCGGCCTCTCGAAACCAATAAAAATCTATATATTAAAAAAAAAAAAAGGTCTGTGTAAAGGCACCAGAGAGTGCACTGGATTTACCTGCCCAAGACGTAGGAGCAGGAAGTCCAGGGAGGTGTCTTTTCACTGGGCAGTTACACTAATTCCAGTAGAAAAGCTGGGAAGCTCAGAAGGACTCTTCATAGTCTCGCCAAGCTGAGGAGCCTGTCAAGGAAACAGAGGAAATTTGGGGTCTTTACCCCAAAGGGCTCCATCCAACAGCCAGAAGGAAAGATCGATAGCTCGATATGGAATCATCTCAACCCCTGAACTCGGCCAGTGCTTCTGGGCACCTCCAGCTGCTAGCCTTCCCAGATGCCATAAATCTCCGGAAGAGAATGTCCATGCATCGAATTGTTTCTATAAGTCATTTTTCAAATACGGTGTCCAGCACTGGACGAGAAAGAATGAGACCTAAAAGAAGAAAGATGCCATAAATGAAAAACAGCAGAAATCATAGAAAAATAATCTACAAAACAGACTCACACTGGCTGTAGACAGATATTAGAATTATGAGACGTAGACTGGAAAATAATTGTCCTTTCTATCCTAAGGAGATAAAACACAAAATCAGGAATTCGGCAGAGAGCTGGAAACTATAGACAAGAACCAAATAAAACTTCTAGAACTAAAAACACCCCCACAATAACCAAAATTAAGAATGCAGTAGTTGGATTTGACAGAACACTAGACAAATCTGTAAAGAGAACCAGCAGCCTGAAAGAAGGGTCAGTAAACAAAAACGTGTGGGCCCAATCTGGTTCTCGGCCTGTTTTTGTATGGCTGTGAGCTCATGGTTTTCACGTTTGTGTGTGTGTTTTTTTTTAATTAAATATGTTTTTATTGATGTCAGAGAGGAAGGGAGGAGAGAAAGATGAGAACATCAATGATGAGAGAGAATTATTGATCAGCTGCCTCCTGCACGCCTCCCACTGGGGATGGAGCCCTAACCCAGGCATGTGCCCTTGTCCAGGAATTGAACTGTGACCTCCTGGTCCATAGGATGATGCTCAACCACTGAGCCACACCGGCTGGGTGGTCTTCCCATTTTTAAAGTGGTAAGAAATAAAGAATAAGTGACAGAGAGTATATTTGATTTGCAAAGACTAAAATATGTATTGTTGGGTCCCCCAGAAACATTTGCCAGCCCCTAAACTAGAAGGCGGGTCAACAGAATATGATTACAACTGTAGGGGGGCCAGAAAGAGGCCTGAGACGGTAACCCCAGTCAGCATTGCTTGCAGCTGGTGAGACTTACTCTGGCCCATTCAAGAGTGTTTTGACTATTTATTTATTAACTCGGATAACTGAAAATATATATGAATTCCTAGCTTAGTGCTTAGGAGCACAGACTTAATGGTCAGATCTGGGTTTGAATCCTAATTTAGCCTCCTCACCAGGATAGCGGGAGACAATTATGTACAGGGCCTTGCTGACAGATAGTCACAAGGACCAAAAAAGATAAAACGTATCAGGTACTTAGCACAGTGTCTGTTTATAGTAAGGACCGCTACATGTCAGGTGCTATTGTTAGCAAGGAGAATGCTCAGGACATGACCTGGACTAACCAGCCCAAACTGGCTGTAAGTCCCCAAGGGCACTTTGATGGCTCTAATGGGGGTGAGATTGGATGAAGGGTTGGACAGGGAAGGAAGGGATGGCATGACTATCCTGAATATGGGAGGGCAAGGCCCAGGGCAAATTTTTGCCATTCCTCTTCCCACAAACATTGACCTACATGTGAACTACACAGGGTTAAAAGTGAATACTAGTAACATCAGCAAAGCTTATTTATAATAGCGAAAGGCTAGAGCAACCTACATTCTCAACATGTGGGGAATGGCTGAGTGAAATGAGATGATAATATATCCGGTGTAAAACATACACTGCAAAACTGTGCGAAGTATGTTAAAGCATGATTTTCAAAACATTACAAATCAAACTCATATACATAGAGAATAACCATGTTTCAAAGATTTATCTGATTTATTAGTGAGGGAATCATTGAGATCATAAGCCTGGTTCAAACAGCATTTAACAAACTGGATATCTATGAGCATTAATACGCTGAATGTTAGAATAACGCTATGTAAGATACAAATGGATTCAGTAACTCTCAGGCAATCAAACCAAACCTCTGGAGTGGTCTTTTCTATCAGACAAATAATCTAGAAGTTAACATATAACTTCAAGTGTCTGGACTCTAATCAAGTAGTAAATACTCAAGTCAAACACAGATACATTCTCCCAGAGATTAAATAATGATGTTGCCCAATGCTCTCGGGATGATGTTGAAAGCACATTCTTTCCTTCCCCCAAATAAATTCTAATTCTTTGGATATTTTTTCTTAACAAATATCGTGCCAACTATATGCATATGTTGTATGTTTAAGCATTAGTCATGTCCTGACAGGAAATTTACGCCATACCGAAGGACTGAACTGAGAATCATTTAACAACAGAGACTGATTACAGAGTAGTATGGATAAGGTTCAGAAGACCAAAGAGATGGAACCGTGATTTCCTATCCCTACAGCTGAACTGACAACGATGGGGGAAATGGAACAGAGAAATAACACAACTCTCTTTCTGCCTTCTGTTCTGCCAGCATCTCCTAGCAGCTCAACCCAACTGGAAGCCACAGAGCAAGATGGAGAGATGGAAAATGGGGTGCAAACAGAGAATGATCAGCTAGGTATGCCACTTACTGTTATCTTTAAAAATGTATTTTATTGATTTCAGAGAGGAAGTGAGAAGGAGAGAGAGTCAGAAACATCAATGATGAGAGGGAACATTGATCGGCTGCTTCCTGCAGGGATCGAGCCTACAACCTGGGCATGTGCCCTGACTGGGAATTGAAACCGTGACCTCCTGGTTCATAGGTCGATGCTCAACCAGGGTCACACCAGTTGGGCAATATGTCAGTTACTGATAGGGGTTGAATTATGTCCCTCCAAAAAAAGATATGCTGAAGTTCCAACCCCCGTATTTCAAAATATGACTTTATTTGGATATAGGGTATTAAAGAGTTAATTAATTTTAAAAAATGAAGTTATTAGGGCAATCCTTAATCCAGTATGACTGGTGTCCTTATAAAAAGGGCAAATTTGGGCACAGACACGGTCCTCCACAGAGAGAAGATGATGTAAAGAAGCAGGGAGGAGAAGGCTAGCTACAAGCCAAGGAGAGGGGCTCAGCTAGATCCTTCCCTCACGGCTCTCCAAAGGAACCAACTCTCTTGGCACCTTAATCTTGGACTTTTAGCCTCAAGAACTGTAACATAATACATTTCTGTTGTCTAAGGCATCCAGTTTTTGGTCATTTGTTTTGTCAGCCCTGGAAAACTAACAGGTATGTTAAAAACCCACATGGAAAGAGGACTCTGCCAGGATACCGAGTGTACCTCCGTGAGGAGGTATTATGGGTGATTTTTATTTTGTGCTTTTCTTATTTCCTAACTGATATTCTTTTACATCAGAACAAATGAGCAAATCTCTGTTCAAATGAACCTCAAGGCAACAGTAGGAGGAAGTCACCCAGGGGCAGCCTGAGGGGTGGGCATGACGGAGAGGCAAGCTCATTGATGTAAATGCCAAGGATACGTGG
>PVJN01057521.1:0-12430 GCA_004026805.1 Lasiurus borealis
CCTTCCTTCCTTCCTTCCTTCCTTCCTCCCTCCCTCCCTCCCTCCCCTCTTTCCTTGGCTTATAAATAAAAATATCTGGCACAGAAGCCCAAGGTCAGGAAAAACAGGACCTCAGTCCCCTTCCTGACAGAGTGATTCATTTGGGGCTTTGTAAATAAGGAACAGATATCAACGCCCCTTCTGATATTCCAATCAAGTCATTCAACAAACAGTTATTGATCATCATTGGGACCCCTAGTAGATCCAGCAGTCAATAAGTAGACTGACTTCAATGAATTCTTATATTAGTGATCTGATATCTTCTCTGTATATGCCTTTTTCCAGCACCTAAAGAAACTCCTGTGCTTTAACCAATATATTTAACACTATAATGAAATATGATGCAGGGCTGAAAGCTAAGAAGCTTCTGGTTTTCATATTCACATCACAAACCTCTTTCTCACTATATGACTTTTTTTTTAAAGGGATGTTACATAAATTGATAATTTTGAATGCAGATCTTCCTCCTTCAGGTAATTGTGTGGTTTCCGTGATATGAAGAGTAGTTCTCTGATAATGCAGATAACAGAAAGCTAGTCCATCTTTTTTAAAATTTTAAAAAGCGGTTTACAGAGGACCAATTGGAATTTCCCAATAGTTGTTGACTATGTGAGCAAAAGAGAAATAAATTAAAAGTCCTGAACTTAGTTTCAAAAAAAAACCACAAACCCTCAAATAAATAAACACGGAATTAAGCCAAACCATCGTTCAACAGGAACAGGCAGGAGGCGTCCCTTCAGGACCAGTTAAGTGAGAGCCCACAGCACGGGGTGGGAGCCACCGCGCTGAGTCCCCGGGAAAAGCCTCAACAGAGGCTCCATCCTTCCCAGCGGCCTGCAGTGTCCACGCGTGGTCACATCCGGACACCCCCAAGCGTGGCCAGGGCCAGGTGACCAGGATGGGAAAATATCTAGCACCCCAAAACAAAGCAAGGGAGACACAGGAAGTGTCTAGAATTAGGACCACACTGGTCACCTTTCCAGCTTCCAGAAAGGCAGAGAGAGTTATTAATAGTAAAAAGGGGGGTCACTTTCAAAGCGGGCTCCCTGCGCCCCGGAGAAAGGAAAGGCAGCAGGCCCTGATTCCATCAGCCTCCGACAAAGCTGACCTTTCTTTCTTCTTCTTTTTTTAAAATATATTTTATTGATTTTTTACAGAGAGGAAGGGAGAGGGATAGAGAGTTAGAAACATCGATGAGAGAGAGACATCGATCAGCTGCCTCCTGCACACCTCCTATTGGGGATGTGCCCGCAACCCAGGCACATGCCCTTGACCAGAATCGAACCTGGGACCTTTCAGTCCACAGGCCGACGGACGCTCTATCCACTGAGCCACACCGGTTTCGGCTGTCACTTACCTTTGGAGAGCAAGTTGAGGGTGCAGCCGCCCACGGCCAGGAGGGGATTGAGGTCCGAATCCAGATGCCTGCTCACCACGTGGCCCCCTAAAGACTTTTTAAAACATCGCATTAGTCAGCCTCACGCCAGCTGTACAGTCATCGAAACACACGTGATCGAGTAAGAATGAAGCCAGGCTTTGGGGACTATTCTTTGGGCCCGGCCCCTACGAGTGCAAGTGTTCTGATCTGTGGGGGGCGGCCATGCCAGGGGCACCCGCCAGTGGACCGTCCCTGCATATATACGCACAGCCACGTTCCGGATCTGGGCTCCGGCCAGCGTCCTCAGCTGCTTCAGGAGAGCGCGGTGCGTCTGCGTCCGCTCCTCCGGCAGCTTCAGCACCGCGGCAGCCAGGATGTCCTTCACCTGAGCCAGGCTGAGGCCGGCGCCCAGGGTCAGCCCTGAAATGGAAACACGTGTGAGTCATGCAGTGTGATCGCTGCGTGTGAGATGTCTGTTCAGTTTCAGTTACAGATACGGGACCTTCACGCTGTGTCGTGTGCCCTGCCCGTTGGGGGTGATGGGACAGACGTGGTGCTGGTGATGGCGGCTGTGATGGCGGTGAATGATTTGGGCACTCGCCGTGTCAGGCACTCTATCGAATGCCCCACAGAACCGCCTTGCACCCTAACAAGGCTGTGAGATGCTATTAGCCCTATTTCACAGACCAAGAGACTGTTAAGAACCTGACTCATTTTTGATTGCTAATACAGTGATACCTCGAGATACGAGTTTAATTCGTTCCGTAACCTTGAGGCGTGGGAAACTATGAGATGCTCGAGTCGCGGTAAACTGGTGGGTCGTGTGCAGCCGGCCAATCCGAGCGATGACTCCTATCTCAAATGTTGCTCGTATTTCAAAGCAAAAATCGCTCGCTCGATGGCTCGTATCTCAAAAATCTCGTATGTTAGGGCACTTTTATCTCGAGGTTCCACTGTATATGACACTAGAGGCCCGGTGCCTGAAATTCATGCAAGAGCAGGACTTTGCAGCCGCAGTGTCTGCCTCAATCCCGCAGCTGCAGCCCCGGCTTCTTCCAGAAGGTCGTCCAGAAGGACGTCCGGATGGCCATGTGGTCGATTTGCATATTATGTTTTTATTTTTATAGCTACAAATAATCAAGAATTAGACTCCAGAGCCAGACTCTCATTTAGATCGCTTCTCATCCTTGCCATTAAACCAATTTCCTTTATCGGAAAGAAAAGAAGCTGTGAGCTGCTTAATGCATACACTTGCTCTGCTTACTCCCGTGCTTCTGGAGGCAAAGACTGTTCACTCCTCTCCGCCTTCTGCCCCGCGCTTACACAGCGCCCCTTGTGGAGGAGTTGTTACGTCTCTCCGATAGGGCACGCACAGAAAATTCCGCAATGAAAAGCTATTAGTATCTCCTAAAATTACAGAGAATCCCCTGAGCCTCTTCCAGAATGTTATCCTTCTTATAAGAAGGGAATCTCTCTGTCTGTTATGATTTGGGGTAATTACTTTTATCGTTACCTGCTGGGCAAAGAAAATAAATTTAATTCATTTTAACTAAGAAAACAGGGAGCTTCAGAACTCACCATTATTTGCGTAGTTTACAACATTCAGTTCTTCAATTCTATCCGGAGAAATGATCACGGGATGAAAGACACCTTTAAATTTCATTTCAGGCCCTAAAGGATTAAAAAGAAGAAGAAGAAGACTAAGATAAAGGAGGCTGACCGCCTTGTTAATTTTGAAATTGGGATTCAAACTGATGTCTTTGAATATGTAAAAACTACATATCCTCCTACTGATCGTTCATGGCCAAGTCACACATGCACAGAGCACAGCCAGCTGAATCTTCACTGCCCGGGGAACCCTTCGCATTGTCAGCCTGAAAACTTGGTTGATGAATCCAAGACCGTGTTCAACTCAAAATTCCCTTTGGGCTTGGCCAGTGTTGCTCAGTGGTTGAGCACTGACCTGTGGGCCAGAAGGTCACAGTTTGTTTCTGGTCTGGGCACATGACCAGGTTGTGGGCTAGATCCCCAGTGTGGGGTGTGCAGGAGGCAGAAGATCAATGATTCTCTCTCATCACTGATGTTTATTTTCTTAAGATATATATTTTTATTGATTTCAGTGAGGGAGAGGGAAAGAGAGATAAAATCTGGGAATTGAACCTGCAACCTGGGCATAGGTCAATGTTTCCTGCTCTGACCGGAAACAAACCATGACCTCCAGGTTCATAGGTCTTTGCTCAACTACTGAGCCATATCAGCCAGGCTCATCATTGATGTTTCTCTCTCTCACTCTTCCTTTCTCTCTGAAATCAATAAAAGTATATTTTTGAAAGTCCCTTCTCAAAGAAGCAGATGGTCAAACTGAGTTTACAGAGCAGACAGTAGGCGGGTGGGTAACTGCTCATACACCTACAGAGACACCTCTGAGTGGAAACAGCCGTTTCAGACACAAGTCCTAGATCTGTCTCCACTGGGAACAAGGACAGGACGCTGTCCCTGGAGCTGCTGCTCCTGCTTTGTTAGGAAGCAGGCCTTCCCCTACCCCCCTACCCCCAAAATCTGGTGCAACTCTGTGCACCGCTCCCAACAGGACAACAGGAATCACTATGTCAGGAAGCTGTGAGGTTCTTGTGAGCAATGCTGAGAAGCTAAGGCTCAATCCAGCTGCTTCTCCTGAGACGCACATATTTGAGGTTCTTTTCCCCAAAGCACTCTTCCTAGGTGCCCTTAAGAAGTCCCCGGGGTTCCAGATACCGGTAGAGGTGTTCCCCATGACGACAGGGGCCTGGGGGTACTTGGCTTTGGCCTCCAGGAGCTCCTTCAGGGTCACTGGGGAAATCCACATCATTCTCTCGCCGGCAAAAACCCTGGTGGTCCGCGGCTGCTTCTCAGCCATGATCTGTGGCAAAACCAGCAGGGATGTGAGATGACTTTATGACCCTGACTCCACCCGGGTTTACTCTATCTTTGTATACACCGGGGAAGGAAATAGAGATTTAAAAAAAATAAATCAATAAACATGACCTAAGGTCCAGCCTCACTGGGAATCAGAATAAAAATGGGCAATAGTTGACTCCTTCTGGAATCTGTTCCAGTCTCTCCTTTTGGTGCTTTTTTATCTCAAAGGAATTCGTTTCGATGTTTACAGAGGTTTCATCATGCTTCATTTTGTCACAACATTCTATGGAAGAATTAACTCGGGCTTCTGATACAAGTAGAAAGCATGTCTAAGTCTACAAATGTGATGTCATTTCGTAGCATTTTTTTTCATTGTGTAAGTTTATTTATTTATTTATTTTAAAATTATTTTTTTATTTTTTATTAATGTATTACATGTGTACATATCTTCCCATTGCCCCCCCTCAGGCATACCCTAACCCCCCAATGTCTTGTGTTCATTGGTGATGCTTATAGCATGCCTACTAGTCCTTTGGTTGATCTCTTATCTCCCCCACCTCTCCCTAACCTTCCTGCTGTAATTTGACAGTCTGTTTGATGCTTGACTGCCTCTGTCTCTGTCTTTTTGTTCATCAGTGTATAATGTTCTTTATTATCCACAAATGAGTGAGATCATGTGGTATTTTTCTTTCATTGCCTGGCTTATTTCACTTAGCATAAGGCTCTCCAGTTCCATCCAGGTTGCTGCAAATGGTAAGAATTCCTTCTTTTTGATGGCAGCATAGTGGATGAGTGGATCAGAAAACTGTGGTAACATCTCTCCAATGGAATACTATGCTGCCATTCCGTAGCGTTTTTTATGGGCCCTAACTGCTGCTTCTTTCAGTCCCTGTCTCCTCCAGGTGATTCCCTCCTTGCTCCCCCCCCACTCTGCATCTGTCCACGCTCTTTAGACCTTGAGCGGAGGACAACAGATAGATACTACTTGGCTGCCGATCAGCCTTTGAGAAGATCCGTTGGCAAACACCTTTCCTGCCATTTCACCACAAACGCCTCTAGGCCGCCGCCAGCGTTGCCTTCACTTACCATTAGCTCGGGAGGAAAGATCAGCTCCTGCGTTGGATCCAGTGGCAGAAACTCCTCCTCTGAGAAGAGCTTTGAACTTGTCTTAAAAAGAGAAAGTACCATAAGTAGCTGTCATCCATCCACTCAAACTACAGAACTTCAGATCCCATGTGGGACGGGCTCAGAAGAAGACAGACACACAGCACACACCCCAGAAAGCAGCTGGCCAGCCGCAGTCCCTGGGCCCCGAGTCAAGGGCTCTGACACAGGCCTGGTCCCTAGCAATCAGCCCTGCACCCCTGCCTGTTCACCTGGAGTCTGGGGAGGCAGAGGACGCAGCTGAGACCGGGAACACCTCCCTGAACCGCCACCTGTTCTTTTGTCACCCTGACAGCCCACTGTGCTCTCACTCTTAAAAAAAGGACTTGAAGGAGGCTCTTTTCAGACTAAGGAAGAGCCTGGCTGGTGTGGAGGCCACAGCTCGGTTCCCAGTCAGGGCACATGTCCGGGTTGTGGGCTCAGTCCCCAGTGGGGAATGTGCAAGAGGCAGGCCATCAATGATTCTTTTTTTGTTTTCAGCACAAAATAAAATTTATTCAACTAACTGTTCTTGGTGATTTTTAATTGTACTGCCTTGACTCTTTCATAATCCTCTCCCAGGGTCTAATGGCTATTGATTGCCCATATACTGGCATTGCGGACTACCATCAGGTGGCTTGGAAATCCATCAGTGATTCTTTTTTTAAAAAAATATTTTTTAATGTATTTTATTGAACTTTTACAGAGAGGAAGGGAGAGGGATAGAAAGTTAGAGAAACATCGATGAGAGAGAGACATCTATCAGCTGCCTCCTGCAAGCCCCCTACTGGAGATGTGCCCGCAACCAAGGTACATGCCCCTGACCAGAATTGAACCTGGGACCCCTCAGTCCGCAGGCCAACGCTCTATCCACTGAGCCAAACCGGTCCCGGCCATCAATGATTCTTATCATTGATGTTTCTCTCCCTCCTCTCTGAAATCAATAAAAATACCTTAAAAAAAAAAAGACTAAGAAACATTGAGATATCACTGTGCTTTCTCTCCTACAGATCGCTATGCTCTGAATGAGAGTAACGTCTGGGATGAGGAACGCAGTTGTTGGGATAGATTTGTGCGTGCACGTGACAGAGGTGGAATGAGAATGGGAGACGGGACGTGCTGACAGACATCCAGTTCATTTCACTCAGGCAGCTGCTATTCTTCCCACCAGTTCTCTGGCCTCTGACCAGCTCCTGAGAAGCCCTGGTAAACAATGCCCATGTCACTGACCTCGTCTCCTTCTTCCGGCTCTGGGAATCCGTTCACCCCCTGAGTCAAACAGCAAACCCCGTTCTCCTTGCTTTGGCAGCAGCCCGAAGTCTAGGGGGTGGAAAACAAATAACGGAGAATTTATTCCTGATTCTACTAAGATTTTTTTTCAGCTTTTTTAATGTATAATTAAGAAATAGCATTGTATACATTTAAAGTGTCAATGTGATGATTTGATATATGTATATTAAGTTAAATGATTATCACAGTCAGTTCATTAACATACTTATATTGCACATAATTACTATTGTGTGTGTATGTGTGTGTGTGGTGAGAACACCTAAGGTCAAGTCTCTTAGCAATCCTCAAACACACAACACAGTATTATTAACTATGGTCACCATAATTTAAAGATCAGATAACAAAGTCTGGCACATAGCAATAAATATTAACAATGGTTTTTAATAGTAATATTTTATTAATAAAATACAGAGCATTTTATGACATACTCTGTCCTTATTTATGATGTACTGATGTCATAGTTTAACTTCCAAAGGGCAATCTTATGTCCTTCATTTCAAGGTCATGTGTTCAGTTATTCATTCAACAAACATTGATTGAGTGGTTACTCCCTGGATGAATGGTGTCCAGTTTGGAGACACGTGGCCTCTACTGTCGGGCAGACCAAAGTCTGCTGAACAGACAGAAGAGCAAATGGGCAACGGCCCCATCATGTGACCCACGCTGTGACGGGCATGCACAGGGGCTCAGGAGCATCAAGGCGGGGTATCCGACTCAGGCAAACAGGTCAGGAACAGTGACCCAAGCCAACATCAAAGTGCTTAGCGCTCATTACGTGAGTAGCAGGCCGGGCCAGTGGACGAGGGTAAGCACCATGTCCAAGGTCAGATAACAACACCGTTACAGGCGTGGAGGTAAAAAGTAGCCCTGAACCTGTACACCTGGCTCTTCCCGCACTCACACCTCCCAGCCCCTCCTGTTCTGTTTCCCTGGGAAAAACACACCTCCTAACACGTTCCTTTCTACTCACATTACAGAAGGTCTTGCACGCATCAACTATGGGCCTGTATCCAGTGCAACGGCACAGGTTACCTGAGGGAGAGAAACCCAGCTCTGTCAATCAGAGAGAGGCACAGACGGCCCATCAGGATGGCCGTAAGGCCCCCCTTCGAGAAGGAAGTCCTATTTGACATTTCAGTGCACCTCCTCTGCAAAGTCAGATTTCTTTCTCAGCAACTTGGGATATTTGGTGGCTATATAAAGTTACCGCAAAGAGCAGAGGAGACCATCTGTACACAGCATTTCATACTGCGTGTGGCACATGGCAGATGTCCACCATCAGTGTTCATCACCATCATCATCATCCTCACCATCATCATCATCATCATCATCATCCAAAAACAAAAGCGCACACACATATGACCTACCACCAAGGGCATCAGTTAACTGGTCCAGGGTAGGATCCGGGTGGTTCCTCAGCAGCGCGTAGATGGACATCACCATCCCAGGGGTGCAGAAGCCACACTGCGTGCCGTGGCACCTGGCGATCCTCTCCTGGAGGCACAGGAGGCATAGACATGCAGAATCTGGGGCCCCAGCCCAGACCCACTGAGTCATACCTGCCTTTTGACGAGAGCCCCCAAAGTGAACTGTGTGCACACTGAGGCTGGAGAAGAGACCCCAGAAGATCTTCTCATCCTGGGGGTCTCCCTTTCTTGGGCTGAGTGGCTAGGAATACTGGTCCTCACCAGCTTTTGAGCTTCATTCAAGCTTTTAGAATCAATAGGGGAGTTTAAAAATGTCCAAAAGCAGCAACCAAGCTCAATTGCCTGAGAATCCCCAGGAATGTGACACAGACATAGAAAAATTCCCAGGTTGGCCAGCTGGTATGGCTCAGTGGTTGAGTATCTACCTATGAGCCAGGAGGTCGTGGTTTGATTCCAACTCAGGGCGCATGCCCAGATTGTGGGCTCCATCCCCAGTAGAGGTCATGCAGGAGGCAGTTGATCAATGATTCTCTCTAATCATTGTTTCTATCTTTCTCTTCCTCTCCTTTCCTCTCTGAAATCAGTAAGGGATATATTTAATAATAATAATAATAATAATAATAATAATAATAATAATAATAAAGATTCTCAGGTGGTTTCACTAAGATAAAGTGATCCCAAGGTTACTCTCTGGAAGTCCTTCAGGGAAATGAAGTGAATTATACTCAAGTTGAGGGGAAAAAACTAACATCAACAAACAAACCTCCAATATTTCCTTTACCTGCCCACTTACTGCCCTAATTCTGTGGCACACAGAAGTCTGTTTACAAAGCACCATTATTGGTCCTGAAAGCAATCAAGAAGGAAGCATTGCCTTTATTTTCCTTCCAACCCTTTCCCGCCCCCAGAACCTTCTCCTTGGAATCTAACTTCAAAGCTGCACCCTCCTTTCGGCTGTCCTCTGCTAACTGCAGCCTGGAGAGGAACAGCAGTGACTGAAGGAAAGTGTTGTCATGCCCGGGAACAGGAAAGTCTCCCCAGGTACCCAGGCAGAATCACTCCCTCTAGGTGTTGGGGTTTCATAGAACATAAACAGAACCCGCGATTCCTTCAAGTCCAGAGAATTTGAAGTTTGGCCATTTTCTTTGTCACCTCAATGGTCCCCCTCTGCCAATAAGTGCCCCTCATCCACTTAGAGAAAAATATGTCATAACAGCATTTTTCTGGCAAATGCATAAATAACCACGGGAGTCAGAGGTGCCCTTTCACTTGAGGCAAAGTTCTAAGAAGGAGCTGCCTTAGGAGAAAAAAAAAAAACTCAAAATTCATTGACAATGCCTGTTAGCTGTCTGCTGCACAAGTCCTAAATTTAACACATTTCTTTGGTAGCTGAGATTTTCATTCAGCTGTAAAATCAGGTTGTTTTCCACTTTATATAAACAAAGCACAATAAAATTATTTTAAAATTATAAAACCTCTGAACTCAATGCACAGAGCTCTCGTTTCTTTGTAAGGCCGGAAGATGCAAAGTGGATAGCGGATAGGTGGCATTTAATTAGAACATAGAAAACAGACTGGTAAGTCTCTGAGGGAAGGTGGGGGAAGGTGCTGGGTGGGAAACAATTAACCAAGGAACTTGCATGCATAACCCCTGGACACAGACCATAGGGCGGTGAAGGCCTTGGGTGGGGGGTGGGCTAGAAGGTGTCAATGGGGAAAAAGGGGAACATCTGTAATACTTTCAACAATAAAGATAATTTAAAAATTCAAAAATAAATAAGTAAATAATATCTTAAAAACCAAAAACCAGTGAGGTCAGCGTTTGTTTGTTTGTTTTTCACTAAGTGCTCTGGTCTTCGGAAAGCATCTTTCCTAGAAGTCAGTCACGACACACCCATGAGGCCAGGTCCCCTCCTGGTCTCAGCTTCATTTCATCTGAGGGCTGACCCAGCAGGAGGACGCAGGCAGCTGGACTGCGTTAATCTCGGGGGCTCGTCACGACATTAACGGTTCTCAAAGCCCAGAAACCCCCTGAAGGGGCCCATCCTCACCTGAACGGGGTGGATCCGGGTCCGGGTGCTGCCTATGCCTTCCACCGTGGTGACGGCCGCGCCGTGCACAGAGCAGATGGGCATCAGACAGGCGTTGGCTGGGTAGTGTCTGCAGAACCGGAAGAAACGCACAGATTAGTCGTGGCCAAGGGGAAAGGGAGCTGAACATTCACGGGGCACCTCCAGTGTGGGAAGTTTGGAAGGAGGTTCCAGGCTTCGTTTGCATATACAGTGGTACCTCGAGATACGAGGGCCCTAACATATGAGATTTTTGAGATACGAGCCGTTGAGCGAGCGATTTTTGCTTTGAAATACGAGCAACAGTTGAGATCTCGGATCGGCCAGCTGCACAGGACCCACCAGTTTACCGCGACTCAAGCGTCTCATAGTTTCCCACGCCTCAAGGTTACGGAACGAATTAAACTCGTATCTGGTACATTTTATCCTCAGCTCACGTTCATTTTACAAGCGTAGAAGCTGAGGGTCAGAGTGGCTTGCTTAGGGACACAGCTGGAGTGCCAGAGACAGGATTCCATTAGACCTCCAAATTCTGGCTCCAGAACTGGGCCACTGACTTTTGTTTTTCTTGTGGATGAGGGGCTGACATTCTCCTCTGTAGTCAGCTGCGATTCATCAGCTAAAGCATATTCCATCTTCTGGGGGTGTGGTGTGGGGTGGGGAGGTGCTGAGCCAGGGGATGGTTGGAGAATAGAGTGAATCTGAAACTGTGCTTCAGAAGAAATAGGGTGTGGGGTACAGACCTCCTCAATCCCATCAAACTTACTGCTTGAAAATGTCCAACTCAAAAATGACAACTAAAACGTCCTCATTCACCAAAAAGAACTACAAATGGCCAATAAGCACTTGAAATATATGTTCAACTTCAAAACAACCAAGAGAAATTCAAAGTAAGCAATGAGAAACGCCATTTTTTAAATCAAGGAAAATGACAAAGATTTTTAAAGAGTGTAATATACATCATTAGCAAAAATTTGGAAAAAAGCAACTCATGTACTGCTGAATAACAATGAAAATGGATAGATCTCTTCTGGGAGACATTTCACTGGATGGCATAAAAACCTTTCAGACACATACTCACTCTTTTACAGATATAGGTATATATCCCTGCCACATTGCTTATAATAATGAACTGAAAACAATCTAAGTGATTAATATTTGGGGATTGATTTTGGTGCACTCAAGCAATGGAATATAAATAACCATTAAAAATATATTTATTACTTTCAAAAGATATTCATGAGAACTTAAAATATACAGTATGCTTCTGCATGTGCACTCATGAATGATCAGAAGGATATTACTTATTTATAAATAAATATAAATATTTATTGAGGGCCTACGAGGTGTCAGGCAGTTCCAGATGCTAGGATTAACTGGATAAAACCGCTTCCCTCGTAGAGTATATAGTTCAGTGGAGGGAAGGTAGACAAAACCTATGTATACAGACAAGATGGCTTGGCTGTGGAACACAGATCTCTAAAGTCTGACCATTGTTCAGATTCCTCTGCCCCCATCTTGGAGATCTGTGGAATGATGTAAAATGGTGCAATATGCGCATAATTGGAGAAGGGGGGAGAGGGAGCGAGAATAAATAAATATTTGAAGACACAACTTGAGAAGTTTCCACCGCTGATAGAAAACATCAACCCACAAATCCAAGGAACTTGGCAAACAGGAAAGAGAAGATGGTAAGTGTCATGGGAAGCCATTGGTGATTCTGAAGTGTGAGAGTTTTGCAATCTGATTTATACTTGAAACAGATGTCTCTGAATGATGTATAAAAAAAAGGTACTGTCCGAAACCGGTTTGGCTCAGTGGATAGAGCATCGGCCTGCGGACTGAAAGGTCCCAGGTTCGATTCTGGTCAAGGCCATGTATCTTAGTCGAGGGCACATCCCCAATAGGGGGCATGCAGGAGGCGGCTGATTGATGTCTCTCTCTCATTGATGTTTCTAACTCTCTATCCCTCTCCCTTCCTCTCTGTAAAAAAAAAAATCAATAAAAAATATTTTTTAAAAAAAGGTACTGCATGGGGGCAAGGTGGGAACAGGGGGGTCACTAGCAGGCTGCCATAGTGATCTAAGTGTGATGCTGGCATTATTGCCCCCTGCCCTTCACGCCCTTCCTCCCCCAGACAGCACAGGTGTCAGACAGCCTTTAACTTTCATGGGGGATTCTCTGTT
>PVJN01057522.1:0-12430 GCA_004026805.1 Lasiurus borealis
AGCAGAGCATCACATTGTGGGAATAGAAAACAAACATTTTGTAAGTGGGTCACTAGGGATAATAGTGAATGGTACCACTCTAATTTCCACCTTTTGATTCCTGGACTAATTAATTCTGGCTATGAGGAAAAGAGAATCATATATTGAATGCTGAATCACAACATATACACTCTACTGGAGAATCTTGCCTTAGCCTTACCAGGTATTGCCATCTGGCTGACACTGTAACTAAATTGCCAAAAGACCATTCCACTATTTCATTAATCCAGCTGCTTCAGCATTGTGGGGAATATGTTAAACCATTGAGTTCTATGATCATGAATTATCGCTATGCTTCTTTTGCTGTGAATGAGTTCTTTGACCAGACGCAATATTTTGTGGAATGCTATGATGGCATAAAGCATTCTGTAAGTACACAGATGGTACTTTTGGCAGAATCATTGTGTTTAGAGAAGGATAATCTATGTCCTTACTGGAATAAACAGTAAGCTGCCCCTTCCATAATAGAAGCTGTCCAATGTAATCAACCTACTATCAGATTGCTGGCTGATCACCTCAGGAAATGGTATCATAGCACTTCATTGGTCTTTGCTGCTGAAAGACTGGGCACTCAGCAGTATTGTTAGAAAGTATGGCCTTGGTGAGTGGAAGTCTATAATGCTGAGCCCATGCATAACCTTCATCTCTGTCACCATGACCACCTTCTTTATAAGCCCATTGAACAATGATATAGGTAGCTGGGGAAAGAGGCTGACTGGTATACACAGAATGGATAATCCCATTCCCTTGATTTTTAAAATCCTCATTTGCTGAGGTCACCTTTTGGTGCACATTTACATGTGATTCAAACATCTTCTCTCTTTCCCCCCATATAGAGGTCTATTAACACTACCTCTTCCCAGATTAGTTTACCACCAATTTTCCAATATGTACCTTCCAGTCAAAACATTTGCCATAGCCTGTGAATCACACATTTGGCTACTTCTCCTTCCAAGCAAAATGAAAAGGCAGGTACACTGCTTGAAGTTCCTCCCAATGGCAGTGTCCTTCAAGACTGTGTTCTTTACCACTTACCTTTAGGGATGTCCCAGAAAGTTTCTGTAGTGCTATAGTAGCCCATTCTGGGGTGGTTCCTAACTTACGTGCAAAAACATCTGAAAACCAGTCTTGAATCTTTTCTTTCTCTGTCAGCTGATTATAGGGAACTCTCACTGGGACATAGGTGCAGACTGAGAGAGAAAAGACAGTGTACCAGGAGTGGGAACCATTAGCATTTGGGTCACTTCTTCAGGTAACTTACATATACAGTTAGGGCCTATCCACATGCTCTTAAGTGTCAGACAACACCCAGTCCATGATTGGCAGCTCAGATCACCTGGTAACACAATGGCTCATGATTAAACATTCTGTCTGTAATAAGGCCTAATAGTAGTCTATGAGCTGTTTCTCAAAAAGGGAGTTTTTTTACGGAGGATGGCAGAACTTTGATCTCAAGGGCATGAATTGAGCCTTTTAGAGGCTCCAAACAGCATCCTTCAAGACACCACTGGAATATGGCTCAAGTGGTAGAGCAAGTTACACAGTAGACTGTACCTGCTTCTTTTCTTATTCTAGGCTCTACTCAAAATGAGCAACTTTTGTGTTATTTGGTAAATGGGTTGGAGTAACACATCCAAATGAGGAATATGTTGCCTTCCAAACCAAAAGGTCTGTTAGATTTTATGTCTTTTTTATGATGTAGGTGGAACCAAATGCCAGAATTTGCCCTTTACCTTAGAAGGCAATCTCTTGACTTTGCCCACAATTGCACTAGATCCCCAGAAATATTGAGAATATTTACAGCATCTTGCTCACTAGGCCCAATTAATATAATGGCATCAATTAAATGAATCAGCTTGATATCTTGTAAAGGGAAACTATCAAGATTACTGAAAACTAAATTATAATGGTGTTTTATGGTCTTTCCAGCTGCAAGCTAATTGCTTCTAGTGGTTCTTCTTGACAAAAGAAGGAGAAAAAGGGCATTTGACATACCAGGTACCAAGGGATTCACTAATTTGCTCTGGCAATGAAACTACAACTGGCATAGCAGCAGCAATTGGAATTATCACCTGGTTAAATTTATGCTAATCCACTGTCATACTCCAAGATCCATCTGTCTTTTTGTAGGCTAAATAGGAAAATTGAATGGGGATGTGGTCAGAATCATGATCCCTGAGTCTTTCAAGTACTTAATTGTAGTACTAATCTCGGCAATCTCTACAGAAATGCATTACTACTTTTGATTTATTATTTTTCTAAGTAGACTAAGTAGAAACAGTTCTAGGGCCTTCCACTTGAGTTTGCTGCCATAAGAGTTCTCATTCCATAGGTCAGAAAACCAATGTGGGTATTGGGCCTGGTGTAAGGTACATCTGTTCTAATTATGCATTCCAAAAATGGGAAAATAATCACAGAATGTGTTTGGACATCCACTGAGCCCACTGTGAGATGGACCTGAGCACTAATCATCTGACTTCCATAAACTATTCTGATAAGTGACCCACAAGTGATATTTTGTGTTGTTTCAAATTAATTCCAATCCATTACCAATGTCCAGTAGTTCCCATAAGATCTGATTATATCAATTTCCCCAATGCACAATTACTCTGATAAAGATTCTAGATCCCTTGGGAAAGGACTGGGAGAACTATTTACAATACTAGAGGCCCGGTGAAATTCATGCACGGGTGGGTGTGTCCCTCACCCCATCCTGCACCCTCTCCAATCTGGATAAGATCAGGCCTAAATGGGCAGTTGGATACTCCTCTCACAATCCAGAACTGCTGGCTCCCAACTGCTCACCTGCCTGCCTTCCTGATTGCCCCTAACCACTTATGCCTGCCAGCCTAATCACCCCCTAACCACTCCCTTGCCAGCCTGATTGATATCTAAATGCTACCCTGCCAGCTTGTTTGCCCTTAACTGCTTTCCCCTGCAGGCCTGGTCACCCCTAACTTCCCTCCCCTGCAGGCCCGGTCACTCCCAATTGCTCTCCCCTGCAGCCCTGGGTACCCCCCAACTGCCCTCCTCTGTAGGCCATATTGTGGTGGCCATCTGTTTCCACATGGGGACAGCAATCTTGTGTGTTGAAATGATGGTCAATTTGCATATTTTTTTTATTAGATCGGATAGAGGCTTAGTGCATAGGTGGGGGCCAGCTGGTTTGCCCTGAATTGTGTCTGGGATCAGGGTGGGGGTTTCCTTGGGGTATGGGTGGCCTGGGTGAGGGCCTGTGATGGTTTGTAGGCTGGCCACATCCCTAAAAACCCAAAGGGAGGCCCTGGGACCTGGGATTTATTTATCTTCTATAATTGAAACTTTGTAGCCTTGAGTGGAGACCTAGGCCAACCAGGGTGTATGGAAAGCTTGGCTTTCTCCATTACCAGGGAAACCCAAGCTTCCCGCTAACTCTGTGGCTGCAAGCATCTTGGTTGGGTTAATTTGCATACTCATTCCTGTTTGGCTTTTGGTGTAGCAGAGAGGATGTGGCTTTTGGTGTATCAGAGGTAAAGTCAATTTGCCTATTACTCTTTTATTATATAGGATAAAATTTTGATGGTGAACCAGGATCCTTTCTCAAGGGCATTTGTCCACCCCTTTATTCAAGGGCTTCTGGGTCTATAAAATGGCTCAAGTCTGAGGTCTGAGAATTGTTTGAGGGGTCATGATGTTTTTTTGTGTGTTTTTTTTAAGGTCAAGCTAGACTTTTGTTCATTTGACCAAGAACATTTGTGCTTATACACATCAAGAAAGAATTCAGGAGGCTTTCTATCTGTTTCCCTTCCAGGAACACCATGATCAACTAGCCAACACATAGGTCTGTGAATCATACTATTCTAAAAAAAATTAATTAAAAAAAAATAACACACTATTCTAATCATTGCTTTGACTCTACTGTCCATTATGGTAACTCCTCAAATCTTGCCTTAGAGGTTGAATGCCATGACTAGGCCCCTACAACCAGAGGATCCAATTATTTCTATTGCATTTACATTTCCCAATTCAGTGACTGAAGTCTCCACTGTAAGGTTTGGCCTACAGAACAGATAAGTCATAGAGTATTTCAAAGGATATTATGACTCCCTCAGAATTTATTATATCACTAGAGGCCTGGTCCACAAAATTTGTCCCTCAGCCCAGCCTTCACTCTCTCCAATCTAGGACCCCTCAAGGGTAGTTGACATCCCTCTCACAATCCCGGACTGCTGGCTCCCAACTGCTCGTCTGTCTGCCTTCCTGATTGCCCCTAACTGCTTCTGATTTACCCCCTAACAACTCCCCTGCCAGCCTGATTGGTGTGTAACTGCTCCCCTGCCAGCCTGATTGCCCCTAACTGCCTCCTCTACAGACTTGCTCACCCCTAACTACCCTCCCCTGAAGGCCTGGTTTTCCCCCAACTTTTCTCCCCTGCAGACCTGTCCCCCCCCCCAACTCCCCTTCCCTGTAGGCTTAGTTGCACACCTTTTCTCCTCTGCCAGCCAGGTCTCCCCTAACTGCCCTCCCATGCAGTCTTGATCACCCCCAACTGCCCTCCCTTGCAGGCCAGTCCCTCCCAACTGCCCTCCCCTGCTGGCCATCTTGTCACAGCCATCTTGTGTCCACATGGGGGCAGCCATCTTTGACCATATGGGGGCAGCCATCTTGTGTGTTGCAGTGATGGTCAATTTGCATATCACTCTTATATTAAAAGAGGTAGATGAAAGAGGTAGATCTTCTAGACCCTCTTATTGTGGGTAAGTCTTAAATGACAAAGCCATTTCAACATTCTAGTTTCCTGATACTAAGCCTTTGAATCCATCCTATGTAATAAATATAATAAAGATGTAATATGCAAATTGACTGACACTACAACACAGATGACTGCCCCCATGTGGACACAAGATGATTGCCACAAAATGACCACCAGGGAGAGTGGTGTGGGCAATAGGCCAGCAGAGGAAGACAGTTGGGAGGGACCAGGCCTGCAGGGGAGGGCAGTTGGTGGACCAGACCTGCAAAGGAAGACAGTTTGGGGTGACCAGGGCAGCAGGGGAGCAGTTAGGAGTCGATCAGGCTGGCAGGAGTGTGGTTAGGGGTTTATCAGGCTGGTAGGCAGAAGAGGTTAGGGGCTATCAGCAGGGAGGCAGGTGAGCAGTTGGGAGCCAGCGGTCTTGGATTGTGTGAGAGATGTCTGACTTCCTGGTGGAATTGGGCCTAAATGGGCAGTTGGAGATCCCTCAAGAGTTCCCAGATTGGAGAGAGTGCAAGCTCGGCTGAGGGATATATCCCCCTCCCCACCATGCATGAATTTCATGCACTGGGCCTCTAGTTCCTTTATATTACACCAAGACAAGTCCGACATTTATAGCATGCTCACTGTGGGTAACCTTTTGGTCCATATTTCAACTAACCAATCAAATAAACTGTTAGAGCCTTTGAAACTTCTCAAAATGTAATATTAAATTCAGAATCTCTGCTTAGTAAGTCAAACTCTTAATATCCATTCCTATACATGTTCCCCAGATTTCTATTTATATAATTGGAAAACTCAAGTAGTTCTTTTGTAGTGAAGCCCACCTCCTCATCAATCATACTTTGTACCTCACATTTAGGGACTTGAGTAGAGATATAGGTCTAGAAACAAAGAGAGATGGGGGAGTGGGTCCTGAGGAGCCAGCATTGTCTTATACAGCAACTACCTTTGGGGTGGCTATTATAGTTTCCCCAGGCAATGCAAGGTTAATTCTTTCAAATAGAGGTGGAGAGGATACTCCTAATGGAGGTGGAGAGGCCTTTTCCACTGTAAATAGGACTCCTCAGAATTTAGATGTCCCCAGCTTTATCAGGGTCTTCTCAATCAGTGCCCTTACTTTAACAGTAAACACCCATCAAGGCTAGGAGTTTAACTTGCACTGTAATTCAGCCAGCCACAGGATGAGATTCTGCATTTGATTTTCAGCAATCTCAGCCCTGTGGGCAGAGGAGATAGTGTCCAAGGGCAAACACAGAAGCTTTCAGGTCATTTAAGAGGCCTTTGAGCTGGAAATTTTAATCCCTGAAGTCATCCTTTTCCTTCCCATATTGTTTAGCAGCAATAGGAGCACTAGCCAATATCATCATACTTTTTAGTTTGCCCAAAATGTTCAAAGTATTATAAACACAACCACTAGATCCTTGTTTCTTATAAGTGGTTGATTAAGTGTATCCAATGGAAATATTTTATACATCTTCATTGCTAAATAGTACCATAGAGAATCAATGCTCTTTTTACCAATGCAAACAGAGTATGTAATTAATATTGCTAAATCTAATAAAATAATCTTTTGTGTCCTTATGTACCCACAGATGGCAATTTTAGACATAAATATAGGCATTAGTAGTGGTTCAAATAACTAGTACCTCTTGTAGATCTCGTTTTAGGAACTATACATTTTATGGTAATTCAAACGTCTTTCTTTTTTTCTTTATAAACATGTCATACAGTTTAATATAAAATTTGAATGTAGTATATAATAAATGATATGCATCCTAGTTTTTAATTTAACATTTACATTAAAATCCATTACTCTACAATGCCATATGTTCATGGTAGCTCTGACCTGACACTGATATTTAACATATTAAGTAAAATGTCTTTTTTGACAAACATCGCTGAAATCCACATAGTTTTTTTTATATTAATAAACTAATAAATATGCTTGTACCAGTTAAATTGTCTACCATTTTGTCTGAATTTTGCCACTTAGAAGATTAATGAGAATAGCATAACTTCATACACTTTTTTTAAATATTGAAATGTGTCTATTAACAGTAATTTGGTTAGCATCCTTTTGGGCCCAGCAAAATCTGAGGCCTCTTATAAGTTGAACCTAGTTCCATATAGAAGATGCAATGTTAGGTTGTTGCTTCCCAGGGCTCCCTTTCATTAGAGCATGGCATGATGTAGGTTTGCAAATGAGAGGGCCAGTAAGAACTTTTGATATTCTTTCTCCTGATCAGTCCTGGCAACTATGGCAGCTACATCTGATTTCCAGAGAGAGCAGAAGCAGCAATTTTATTAGCAGTATCCAGTGATCCATGTTGGACGGTTGGAAAACATTCTGTGCACTGGTTATGAATATAGCATCTAAATCAAATTCTCTAAATTTCCCAAAGAAATATTCTTTTGGGATATTCTTTAATATTTCCCAAATTCTCTAATATTTCCCAAAGTTTTTTAATGAATTACTATCCTGCCTATATCAACTAAATTCTGTCACAGCACTAAGGTCATTCTACACACATTAATAGAAATTATGTTTAAAAACTATGTAAATATTATTATAGTTGACTATTGTTTTGGTTGATTTTATATCTTATGTGTTAGATTTTTGTACATAAAGACTGTTAAATTTCTGTAAGTTTAAAGTACATTCTTTGTGTTTTTTATTTTTGTCTCCTCTGCCACTTTTCAGTGTCATTATTTCCTTTAACATTATAAAACAAGTACAGGTTTGATTTAAATATTATTTAAATTTGAGACTTGGAAATACTGAACACTTGGCATTATTTCAGAATATATTATATTAATATCACATGCATGGTTCCTGGCAGTCAGATGCTATTTTGGGAAACAATCTCTTCTTTATGATTAAGTAATTAATTCTACCCTTACTTTCTCTCCTCTCACAATCAATTATTTGTAACATGCTATTGGCTCTGCTTTTATGGTGCCACTCACAAAATTTTATTCCTATTACAGCCTTCCTATTCAAGGATTAACTCTTTCTGGAACTTTCATTTAATAAGTCTTTCTTTCTTCAGTGACTTCTACCTACAATCCACTCTGAAGCCAATTTAATCTTGTAGGAGCAGAACTCTTAGCAATAATCTTTATTTTTCACCACTGCCAGTTACGTTAAATACAAACTTTAAAGTTTAACATGTAAAACTTGCCTCACTATAGCCTCAGCTTATCTTCTCAAACATATTTGTTACTCAGTCTTAAATATACAGAAGTAGAGCAAAACTGGTCATTTTATTCTTAATTAAATGTGCCTTTAATTTCATATCTGTATCTCTTTGCTTGTTCTGTTATCACTGGCTATTAATTTTTTATTTCTGACCAATAATCTCTTTCTTGGAGATATCATCCATACCCCAAGATCTTAAATGTCTCTTGATTCTCCAGCTAAATACAAGTTTCCTATTTTTTGAAATCTCACAAGAGTTTGCCTAAAGACTTACTTCAGGGATTTATAGTAGATTACATTTTCAACTTCATGTTACATATATTTTTATAAATTATTCCTAATAGTATCCCAATTGGGGGATACACTGTTGCTTTAAATTTACAAGGTATACAATGAACATTTCTTATATTTAATTCATTGATTATAGGTGTTTGGTTAGTTGCAGGTTGCATAATGATCATTGGGCAATGGAAATCAGAGCAAACAAATTATACAATATCTGACTATAAGGAGGAATGGAAAATGTCTGAGGCTGGTAATGAACAGAGAAAAATCACAGTTTGTGGATCAAAGTGTGAGAAAGAATAGAAGTGATTGTTATTTCCTGGGATCATTATGATTCTGCCAGTTAACTTTTCTGCAGAAGGGAATGAAGCTTTCACTAGCATCAGTGAGTACAATTGTGTGGAACAAATTATCTAGAAAGTAGTAGTAAAGAGCTTTATGTTGGAAGTTGAAATGGTATTATCTTTTGCTGATTAATGATTTCTTTGAAAAAAGGTATTTTTAAAATTTCAGTATAAATTGCAATGTGTCTTTATATAAAGCAAGTTTCCAATGCAGTCTGACAAATACACTTCTGGTTTTAATTTAAAGGACAAGAAGATGAGTAGATTTATGCACACCTATGAAAATATGAGAAGTTATCTCTTGTATTTAGATTAATTTTGCCTTCTAAGGGACCTTTGGTTTCTTCAATATTGATTGTAGAAAGGAATTACTCTCCCAAAGGAAGTTTTACATTTAATGGAATAAGGATTTGGTTATTATGTGCAAATATAGAATAAGCGCTGCTGTGAAGGACACTAGATGTGTGGCTCTTAGTCCTGAATAGTTACATAGTCTAAACAATGTAAAATACCTTTATAGTTTAAAATACTTGACAATTAGCAAAATATGTATACTTTCAACCTTTGTAGTTATAGCAGAAAAGCTGAAAACATGTACTTTTTATTTTAACTAAGAGGCAAAGTTGTGAATTGGTTTCTATTGGTGGAAAAAAAAACCATGCCTGTGATCTTACATATCCTTAGAAGATAGGTTATTTATTATATGGAGGTGGAAAGTCAAGTTAGAATAGAAATTAAAAGTGTTCTCTGATAATTAAAACAATCCATATTTGTTTAGATTTGGTAGATATTTAAAAATCTTGTTTTTAAATAATTTTTAAGAATATTGAATACTGAATGCTGTGCAAGAGCTGCTATGCACAATTGTTCAAGCTGCAGGCTGCATAATTCTGTGGGTCCCCTGTACCTTAGAATAGGCTATGTAATTTTGCAGTAATGAATGGCCCCTAAATCAGAATGGATTATCATAAAAAAGTATTTTTTTCTTATTCATGTTATATGGCCACTGCTGATCAGCTGCTCCTTGGTTGCAAGTCACCTTCATGCCCAGCCCTAGGCTGGAGATGTGTCTTCTATGGATCTTTGGTAGTGATGGGAGCAGAGAAAGGAAGAATAGTGAAGCATGTCCATGCTCTTAAAGCTCCCACCCATAAAAAAAGAGGAACTTTTGAAAATATTTTATTGGATAAAGTAATTCAAATGACTACAATTAACCAATGCATAATCCTCTCACTAGATAGGATAGAGAATTTTGGACAGCAATAATACAGTCTACCAGAAGTGCAATTAAGATGAATGACTAATGAGGCTGATGTGTTTCCTGTTTCATGTACACTGAATTTTTATGTTTGGAGTCTTCCTATACATTATTTAAATTCTTTAAAAACTTTAATGTACATTGAGGTATGGATATTCAGATTTTTAGAATTTTATTTTAAAATAATATCTTTCCAGATTGACTAGAGAATTGATTTAGACAGGTCATTAATTTTGAAATTCAAAACTCTGAATATTAATAATGAAGCTATTTAGCTGATAACTCTGCTTTAAGTTATAAGATGTCATAAATTATTACATTTGTTATTAGACTTTAAAGGATAAATAGTGTTCATTGAGATGGTTTTTTATGAATAACATCTAAATATATCCAAGTTGTATTATTAAATAATTTACTAAAAATCAACAGTAGTAGCCCTAGCCAGTGTGACTCATTTGGCTAGTGCAATGTCTCCTGCATAGAAGACAATGTTTCCTGACATTGAAGAAGAATCCCAGATTTGATTCTGTTATGTTACACACCCAGATAGCAGGTTCAGTCCCCAGTTGGGGTGCATATTGGAGCCAAGAGATCAATTTTCCTCTCTCACATTGTGTGTGTGTCTTTCTCCTTCTCTTTCTCCCTCTTCCATCCCACTCTCCCTCCTTTCCCTTCCAATTTCTCCATAATCAATGAAAAACATATGTTTGGGAGAGAATCCTATATAATAAAAGCCTAATATGCTAAGTGACCAGTCGCCTGGTCATCCATTCAACCAATCAAAGGGTAATATGCTAATGATATGATATGGCCACTCAACTGCTTGCTATGACATGCACTGACCACCAGGGGGCAGACAATCAACCAGTTGACCAGTCGCTATGACATATACTGACCACAAGGGGGCAGACAGTTGACACGTCAACCAGTCACTATGACATACGTACGTTGACCACCACGTGCTCCAACTGGTAGGTTAGCTTGCTGCTGGGGCCTGGCAGATCGGGACTGAGCCAGATGGTCCAGATATGCCCTAGAGCCCTCTCACAATCCCTCCCTGCTGGCCAATATCCAGTGTCCCTCTTCCCGATTGTGTACTGGTGTGGTCTCTCAGCCTTGCCTTCACCCTCTCACAATCCAGAACCCCTCAGGGAATGTCAGAGAGCCAGTTTTGAACTTATGGAGAAATGACCAGTCGCTATGACATGTACTGACCACAAGAGGACAGATGCTCAATGCAGAAGCTGTCCCCTGATGGTCAGTGTGCTCCCACAGGGGGAGCGCCACTCAGCCAGAAGCTGGGCTCTTGGCTGGCGAGCACAGCAGCAGTGGTGGGAGCCTTTTGTGACTCCACAGCAGCACTAAGGATGTCCCCTGAGGGGTGCAGGCTGGGCTGAGGGACCCCCCTGAGTGCACAAATTTAGTGCACTGAGCCTCTAGTTTAAATATAATAAAAAATAAAAGCTTAGCTGGTTTGTCTCAGCAGTTGAGTATTGACCTATGAACCAAAAAATAACAAGAAATAAACAGTATTATTTTTAATAATTAACTAGAGATCCAGTGTACAGAATTTGTGCACTCGAGGGCATCCCTCAGCCCAGTAGAGTCCAGGAGCCCTTGAGAGATGTCCAACTGACATCAATTGCACATCTTTAGTGTTGCTGCTGAGGCGGGAGAGGCTCCCGCCACCTCTGCTGCACTCTCCAGCTGTGAGCCTGGCTCAGGGCTTCTGGCTGAATGGCGTTCCCCTGTGGGAGTGCACTGACCACCAGGAGGCAGCTCCTGCATTGAGCATCTGTCCCCTCATGGTCAGTGTGCATCATAGCTACCAGTTGTTCACCATTCTGTTGATTTGCATATTAGCCTTTTGTTATATAGTATTCTAATGGATAATAAGTTTTGAAATCTATCAGACATTGAGACTAGATGCTTCATAAAATAGAAATAGTTCAAAACTTTCATTATATAATCAATTTTTTCTATATAATCAATTTTAGTGTTATGAAGCTTTAATTACTTAATTCATTACTGTGCAAATTGAGATTTTAGACTTTATCTCTCTTTGATTTCAGAAATAGCAATATTTAAATAATAGTTGGAGGTTAACTATATTTCTGTTTTAGATGCATTTAGTCATGAGAACCCACTTTATATTTCATTTTAAAGCACTGTATATAAAGTCTATTAATTCTGTCTTTTTTACCTGATGGCATATGATCTTCAAATAATTAATTGTTTACATTGTTGCTGGCAGGATTAAATACCAATTGGTATGATGTGATTCTATATAAAAAAGAGGTAATATGCAATTTGATCATCACTCCAACACACAAGATAGCCACCCCATGGGGACACAAGATGGCCAGCAGGGGAGGGCAGTTGTGGGCAATCAGGCCAGCAGGGAAAGGCAGTTGGGAAGGACCATACCTGCAAGGGAGGGCAGTTGGGGGTGACTAGGCCTTCAGGGGAGGGCAGTTGGGGGACACTAGACTGGCAAGGGAGGGCAGTTAGGGGCAACCAGGCCTGATGGATAGGGAAATTGGGGGTGAACAGGCCTGCAGAGGAGGGTA
>PVJN01057523.1:0-12430 GCA_004026805.1 Lasiurus borealis
CACCATCTGTAAAGGGTTTTGATGCTCGAGCAATTTTCTCACGTAACACGTAACTACATTTCATAGCAGCATCAGTTATTTTATTCACATTCAAAAGCAAATCATGTTCAAGTTTCAACCTTTTTTTCAGTTCATTGAGCTTTTTATCACGCATCTTTTCTGTATATCCAGCAAGGTTCCTACTGTGGTTTGTTTCATAATGGCATCTTAGGTTATATTCTTTTGACACAGACAGACTCTCTTTGCATATTAAACACATAGGAACATTCTTTACCTCCACAAAGAAATAAGCTCTCTCCCATTTTTCTTGAAATGTGTGGGTTTCTTGTTCTATCTTTTGTTTTCCTATTTTTGAAAGAGACAAATGCATAAGAAATGTTAAAATGTCATCTTTACTAATAGGGAAAAAAGTACTACTTTGGAAGAAAAAGTATTAACTGTTTTTTCAAAGTGTAAGTGTGCTGCTGTTCACTTGTTTAGAATCAGGGAGAACTTAGAGAACAGTGGGGGCTGCACAAACAGCAATGCCACAGTTAAGAGAAAACGGCTGCTTCTCTCCAGGTGGCTGCAGATAGGTAGGACTTCGAGCAGGTAGAGCTGCAGCCTCAGAATGGCCAGATTTCCTGATGTAGCAAAAGAAGCTGGGAACCCCAATTTTTATGTGAAATGTCTTGATTTTTAAAAACATTCATAACAAATGATATTGCTTTTTCCTATAAATGCTGTATAAGCCACCATGCTTACCCATCAGATTAGGGACACTGGCTTGGGGTCTCTGATTTAAACCTGACAACTCTTCTTAAAAAGAATTAAATGTCTGAAGAGAACTAAATACCAAATTCTGAAACCACAAGTTTGACAGGTTGTTCAAACAGAAGCCTAAGGGTACCCAAAATGGGGAACCAAACTGATGTCTCAAAGTCCCATTTCTTTTTAATGTTTTTATAGAATGTTTAAAAAGGGATGGAGAGGGAGAGAGAGAGAAACATAGATCAACTGCCCCCTACATGCCTGCAACTGGAGATCGAGCCAGAAACCCAGGCATGTGCCATGACTGGGAATCAAAGTGGGGACCTCTTGCTGCATCAGATGATGCTCAACCAAGAGTTACACCTGCCAGGCCTTAAAGTGCCTTTTTTTTTTTTTTTATAGACATCAAGGTTGCAGTTAACTGGGACAATGCTCATTAGCTTGATGTAATTATGAGGATGACTTACATATTTCTGATACAGGGCGAAAATTTATGTAAGTACCAAGTACCCCTAACCTAATGCCAGCCCCTCCCTGGGAATCCCGGTAACATCCTTAAGTCTCCATCTACAGAGCTTTAGCATGCTTACCTCTCCAACTTCTGTTCTTCCTGGCCCTAGCTTGTTGCCCTTGATTTTTCTCTCCAGCATGCTCCAGAAGTATGGCAAGCCCTCCAATTTCTATTCCTTGCTTCTCTTCCAAGGTTCTCTCTGCATCAGCTTGTGACCTGAAGTCAATATAGGCAATCCTGCAGTTGTGGAGAGAGAACTGTCAACATTTAGTATTTGTATTTATGTCTTTTTAATTGGCAATACACAAAGATTCAAAATGCAAAAAGGTAGATACCATGAAATCTTCCTGCCACTCAATTTCTACTATCCTTAGAAATAATAAGCTGTACAAATAAAAGGAAATATATACATATCTATTTTTTTATTATATATATTTTATTGATTTCAGAAAAAGGGAGAGGGAGAGTCAGAAATATCAATGATGAAAATCACTGACTGGCTGCTTCATGCACGCCCCCTACTAGGGGTCAAGCCTGCAACCCAGGACTGGGAATCAAACCTTGACCTCCTGGTTCATAAGTTGACACTCAACCACAGAGCCACACTAGCAGGGCCACATATTCCATTTAATTCACCCACTTAAAGTATGCAATGGTTTCTAGCATATTTATAGAATTATATAGTCATCACCATAATTAATTTTAGAATATTTTCATTATCCCCAAAAGTGACCCTCAGCCGAAACTGGTTTGGCTCAGTGGATGGAGCGTTGGCCTGCAGATTGAAAGGTCTGATTCGATTCCGGTCAAGGGCATGTACCTTGGTTGCAGGCACATCCCCAGTAGGGGGCGTGCAGGAGGCAGCTGATTGTCTTTTTCTCATCAATGTTTCTAACATATATTCAAAAACCAAAAAAAAAAAAAATATATATATATCCTCAGCAGTCACTATTCGTTCCTCCCACTCACTCCCATTCCACAGCCACAGGCAACTACTACAATATTTTCCATAGATTTGTCTATTTTGAATATTTCATATAAATAGGATTATACAAACATGCAATCTTTTGTCTTTCATTTAGCCTAATGTTTTTGAGTTTCATCCATATTATCATAGCATGTATCAGTACTTCATCCCTTTTTATGACTGAATAATATTCCACTGTATGAAAATACCACATTTTATTTATCTGTTCACCAGCTGTTGTACATTCTGGGTTGTTTACACTGTTTAGCTAGTATGAATAAATCTGACATCAACATTCAAAGAAATGTGTAGTTACATGATTTTATTTATTTTGGGTAGATACCTAAGAGGATTGCCAAACCATATGGCAACTGTGTTTAACATTTTGAGAAACTGCAAAACTGTTTTCTAAAACAACTGCTCTATTTTGCATTCCCACCAGCAATGTATGAGGACTCCCAATTTCTCCACATCCTTGCCCGAACTTGTTACTGTCAGCCTTTTTTATTATAGGCATTCTAGTGGGTGTGAAATGGTATCACATCATGATTTTGACTAATGTTGCACATCTTTTCATGTGCTTATTGGCCATTTGTGTACCTAATTTGAAGAAATTGTCCATTCAAATCTTTTATGTTTTTAATTGATTTTACAGAGAGCGATAGTTAGAAACTTCAATGAGAAACATCTATTAGCTGCCTCCTGCACATGCTCTATTGGGGATCAAGCCAGCAACCAAGGTACATGCAACCAAAGTACATGCCCTTGACCAGAATAGAATCCAGGAACCTTAGTCTACAGGCTGATGTCTATCCACTGAGCCATACTGGCTAGGGCCGTGGTCAGCAAACTGTGGCTCGAGAGCCACGTGTGGCTCTTTGGCCCCTGGAGTGTGGCTCTTCCACAAAATACCACAGCCTGGGCAAGTCTATTCTGTTTTTTTTGTTTGTTTGTTTGTTTTTATTGATTTTCCACAGAGAGGAAGGGAGAGGGATAGAGAGTTAGAAACAATGATCAGCTGCCTACTGCACAACCCCTGCTGGGGATGCACCCGCAACCAAGGTACATGCCCTTGACCGGAATCGAACCTGGGACCCCTCAGTCCGCAGGCCAATGCTCTATCCACTGAACCAAACCAGTCAGGTATGGGCGAGTCTATTTTGAAGAAGTGGTGTTAGAGAAGTTGAAGTTTAAAATATTTGGCTCTCAAAAGAAATTTTAATCACTGTACTGTTGATATTTGGCTCTGGTGACTAATGAGTTTGCCGACCACTGGGCTAGGGCAATTGGGTTGTCTCTTAATTTCTGGATGAGTTGGATGAGTTCTTTCTATGTTCTGAATACAAGTTTCTTATCAGATACATGATTTGCAATATTTTCTCCCAGTGTGTGGTTTCTTTTGACTTTTTGGATAGTATCCTTTGAAGTACAGATATTTTTAATTTTGATAAAGCCTAACATCTCAATTTTCTGTTTTATTGTTTGTGCAGTAATATCTTACCCTAGTATCACAAAGATTTTCTTTTGTGTGTTTTTTCTAAGTTTTAACTCTTACCTTTAGATATTAGATCCATTTTGAATTACTTTTGTTTATGATGTGTCCCCATTATGCTTTTTCTTTCTTTCTTTCTTTATTTTCTCCCATTGTTTTTTTTTAAATGTCTTTATTGCTTTTTAGAGATAGGAAGAGAAAGAGAGAGATAGAAACATTGATGAAAGAGAAACATCCATCAGCTGGAGATTGAGCCTGCAACCTGGGCATGTGCCCTGACTGTGAACTGAGCTGGCGATCTCCTTCCTGGTGCATAGAGAACACTCAACCAACTGAGCCACACCAGACAGGGCAGTAAGAATATTCTTGAAGAGAATGCACCACACTCATTTCTGACTTAGGCAATATGCTTTATTTCATATGGTCATGGATTTCTGAGCTTCTCTTAGCTCCCCTTTGTAAATCTTCATATAAAAAAATTATTCTAAACATTTCATTAAATAAAGTTAGAGAATTAATACAGCTTTTGGCAGGAATTTGTTTTATTGTTACTGACCGTAAGCATACAGAGTGCCCACCAATCTCCTTCCTCACAGCAAACACTGCGAACAATTTGGGATTTCTGCTTTCAGACTTGTTTTCTAAATATGCATGATTATTTTCTAGGGATTATTCATCAAAATATACTGGCATAAATTGTTTTAGAGTATACCTACACCAACAAATTTAGCTCAAATGTGTCTAGAAACCTGATAGTCAATTTTCATCTTACTGAAAATCCCTTCAAAGTACATTCTATTCCATCCATTCACCATATTCATCCTCTTACCCTATAAAAGCTTGGACACATGGTGATAATTTCATTAACTGCTCACAATATAATTCATTTTTTAATCCTCACCCAAGAATATTTCCTATTGATCTTGAGAGAGAGAATGGAAGGGAGAGAGACGGGAGAGAGAAAGAGAAACATTGATGAGAGAGAGAGACACATCAACTAGCTGCCTCCTGCATGCACCCCAAACTGGGATCAAACCTGCAACCCAGGTACAAGCCCTTGACTGGGAATCAAACCTGTGACTATCCATCTGAAGGCCAACACTCTAACCACTGAGGCAAACTGGCCAGAGCTCACAATATAATTCTAACAGACCAATTTAATGTTCTGTTTTGGTACCTGCCCAGCAAATCACAAAGTATGTTATTTTAATGGAGCTAGCAATGAAGAGTGATGATAACCTATGAATGAATTCTTTCAATCTTCAATATTGTATTTGGTTGAATAAGTCTCCATTTCTCTATGATACCACCATAGTTTTCTACCAGGGTCTCGCTGTGCATCGTATGCCTTCTAATATCAAGGCTACTTAACCACTCTTCCGTTCTCTAAAATCAGACATCAATGATTTGGGAGAATGGAATGAAATTGTCACGTTTGGTTCCAGTAGACATGAATTCTTTTCAGAACGAGGTATGAAACATACCTTTTACTTATCCCATCATTGCTCAGAAATCTGATTTGAAAAGCATCCTCAAACACTTCCCTTAGTTCATGCTCAGTGACCTTGCTAGGTAAGTTCTTGATCAAAAGTGTTTTGGCATTTCGATCTACATAAATAGAAAAGAATAGTTTTAGTCTGTGTTTAGATCTCATAGGCATCAAAAGTTCTCTCTCAGAGAAAAAATATTTCACAAGAATTGAATAGAGGAAACAACAATGCACACTCCTTCAAATATATGAACTAAACAAATATTTGAACATATAGGTTGGGCAAGGGCCTATGCTTCATGCTGGATGTGAAAATACAGGACTGTGGTCTTGTTGGGGAAAAACCAGTACATAAACAATCCCATAATTACAAATTGTGCTAAGTGCCAGGAAGGAAAAGTAAAAGGGGAGATGAGAACATTTAGTGGAGAAAACAGCCTCGTCTAGAGTAAGGGAAAGGTTTCCAGATCTGAGGAAGTGACCTTTAAGCTGGATGGGTTGCAGGTAGCCAAGTGGATGAGTCCTACAGTGAACATGTGACAGAGAAAATAAGGTAGAAAATGAGAGACAGTAAAATAAAGAACACTGTGACAGAGAAGGCGGACCAGGCAGCTTGAGCACAGGGAATGAGAGCATGGCAGATCAAGTTAATGCTGTGGGAGAGAATCCAAGATGGCGTCACAGGTAAACACCTATACTGCTGCCTCGCACAACAATTTCAAAACTACAACTAAAAGACAGAACAGACATCATCTAGAACCACAGGAAAGCTGGCTGAGTGGAAATTCTACAACTAGAAGGAAAGAGGGGCTCACAGAGACTTAGAGGAGCTGCAAAAAGCTGAGGTACGGAGACGCGCGCGGAGAGAGCGGGTGCCAGAGAACCTGGCTGGCTTTCTCTGGTGTGAGGGAGACTGAGACTCTCAATGGCATTGAACCCCTTATCCTGCGACACTAAACCCCAGATCCAGCCGAAACTCATACAGGGGGAGTTTGGACTGTGAACAGAAATTTAGGGGAGTCGCAAAACATCAGAAGTCTGGTGTTGCACATGGCACTGTGCGCAAAGGACCAACTGCTGATTGTGCCACTGGCTTTCACGAGTGGGTGGGAGACAGACCCTCCCAACTATGCCATTTCTAACTCCTCCAAACCTCGGTTTTGGGCGAAACCCTGGGGACCCAGACTCATATGGTCCTGGAGCACAGGGGAGTTGGAGAGGCAGCAGTCTAGAGGCACAGAGAGAGAGAGAGGGAGAGGGAGGGAGCACGCGCATGCGTGCACGTGTGTGTGTGTGTGTGTGTGTACAGGGACCGCTCCAGCAATTACCCAGTCATGTGAGACTCAGGGGCCATGGAGGACGGGGCTGACTGGAAAGCAAGGCGGTCCTTTAAGCCCTGAGACTCCATCCATCCCAAGCTCAACAGAGAGGCTTTTGCAGTTTTGAAAGTCTGGTATCATAAGACTGAATCCAACACAGTAGTTCTCCCGGCATAGTGAAAATGCCGAGACAAGAGAAGGGATCACAAACAAAAGAAATGGAGGAAAACAAACGACTGGATATAGAGTTCAAAACCACGCTTATAAGGTTTTTCAAGAATATCCTAGAAAAGTTGGATAAAGTTAGTGAGTCCCAAGAGGAGATGAAAAAGAACCAACTAGAGTTGGAAAAGATCCAACTAGAGATAGAAAAGGACCAACTAGAAATTAAACATACACTGACTGAAATAAAAAATATTATTCAGAGACCTAACAGCAGACTAGAGGAAGGCAAGAATCAAGTAAAAAATTTGAAATATAAAGAATCAGAAAATACTCAACTGGAAAAGCAAGAAGAGAAAAGAATTCAAAAATGTGAAGATAATGTAAGGAGCCTCTGGGACAGCTTCAAGCTTATCAACATGAGAATTGTGGGGGTGCCAGAGGAAGAGAGAGAGCAAGATACTGAAAACTTATTAGAAGAAATAATGACTGAAAACTTCCCACATCTGTAAGAGAAATAGACTTATAAGTCTATTTCTTACAAGTCCAGGAAGCACACAGAACCCCATATAAAAGGAATCCAAAGAGGACTACACCAAGACACATCATAATTAAAATACCAAGAGCAAAAGACAAAGAGAGAATATTAAAAGCAGCAAGAGAAAAACAGTTAATTACCTACAAGGGAGCACCTATACGACTGTCAGCTGATTTCTCAACAGAAACCATGCAGGCCAGACGGGAGTGGCAAGAAATATTCAACGTGATGAATAGCAAGAACCTAGAACCAAAAATACTCTATCCACCAAAGCTATCATTCAGAATTGAAGGGCAGATAAAGAGCTTCACAGATAAGAAAAAGCTAAAGGATTTCATCAACTCCAAACCAGTATTATATGAAATGCTGAAAGGTACTCTTTTAGAAGAGGAAGAAGAAAAAGGTAAAAGATAAAAAATTATGAACATATACATATCTATCAACAAGTGAATCTAAAAATTAAGGGAATTAAAAATTTGATCAACAGAATAAACTGGTGAATCAGGAGCACAGAAAGGGAGTGGACTGATAATTCTCAGGGGGAAAGGGGTGAGGGGTGTAGAGGGAGAGACTGGACAAATATCATACGCCTATGGATGAGGTCAACAGGAGGGAAGTAAGGGTAGGGGGAAGTGTAGGAGCCGGGTGGAGGGGAGGTATGGAGAGGAAAAAAGAGAAACAAATGTAGTAATCTGAATAATAAAGATTTAATTTTTAAAAAAGTTAATGCTGTGGAAGTAGGTGCCCTGTTGGTAACTGAGGAGCACAGAGTAAGACAGAAGATGATATTTCTGCCTGATGCAGTCTTTTAGATAGGTATCTATAAACAAATTACCTTATTTGCATACCTTTCTTTGTTTCCTTTCCCTTTGGTTTCTTCAATTTAATTTCATACCCAAGGACCTTTGTCTCACTGAGTCGCAGGGCTTTTTCTTGATCTTCAACAGATTTAAAATTCACATAACCAAATCTCCTACAGAGAGGAAGAAGAAAGGAAAATACACACACACACACACGTTAAATCAAGAGGCACAAGCCTTCTGGTTGGCTCATCACATGGTGAATTAGTATCAAGTGGAATTGGAATAAAGTAAAAAGCAGTTGCCGAATTTACAATTTCAAACCAAGGCTACACCAACTGGCGTTATCAGTGCCAGGGAATCCCCAGAGAATAGTGGTTCTCACCAGCAATTTGGCAATATCTAGGGACATTTTTGGCTGTTACAACTGGGGGAGTGTAGCCAAAACCGGTTTGGCTCAGTAGATAGAGTGTCAGCCTCGGACTGAAAGGTCCTGGGTTTGATTCCAGTCAAGGGCATGTATCCTGGTTGCGGGCACATCCCCAGTAGGGGGCGTGCAGGAGGCAGTTGATCGATGTCTCTCTCTCATCGATGTTTCTAACTCTCTATCCTTCTCCCTTCCTCTCTGTAAAAAAATCAATAAAATATATTTTAAAAATACACACAAAAAAACAACAACTGGGGGAGTGCTTCTATTATTATCTTGTGGGTAAAATCCAGGGAAGCTGCTAAACAGCCTACAATGACTTGACAGTCCACCACACAAAGGTCAACCATGCTAAGGTTGAGAAGCACTGTTCTAGAGAAAGGACTGGTTTTCTGTTTAATAACTGACCAAATTTAATCAAAAGCTACAGAAAACGAAGCTTAAAATGACAAGTTTTCAAACTTCCATTTTTAAGAAGCAGCCATCTGCATTTGTTTACTAGAACAAAAATATTATTCCTAATGTGCAATTGTTAACGAACTCAAGGACTGTTACAGTAAGAATTTTTTCTTAATACAAAAGGAATCCTTATTTACTGCAAATGCAACAATATTCCAAAATGCAGCTAACAAAAACTGGAGAAGAGCCAGGGGACAGTCTCTGGAGACAGCGTGCGAGGTTCAAATCCTGGCTCTGCCCTTTTCATGCCGTGATATTGGTGTGCATTACTTCTCTGTGCCTTAGTCACTTCTACGAAATGGGGGTAATGACAATAATAGCCACAGAGGACTGTCTTATGGAGTCAGTGAGTACGAAAATAAGAAACTAAGAGCAACACCTGGAACAGTGAGCACCCAGCAAATGTTTACAGTATGATTACCTTTCATTTCTACCTGAGAAATTCTAAGTTGTACAAAACATGCTTATACCCAAGACCTATGCTTTCAGTGAGGAGGAAGTGAGAAAAGATGAAATTCAACTCAGCAAAAAAGCTGAACTAATGCAACTATATTTACCACCAAAGCTGGGGGTTTTGTGATTAAATTTGTGACTTGGCTAAAATAATCCTAGGCAAATAACATTGCTGAGTTGGAAAATCATGAAAATATGTTTCTGTAAAGACTTGGAAGATCTTGGGATTATTTTAATGGTTTGGTTGGGAAAAATGGATAGTGAAGTTTAATCTTGTAGGTTTAATAAACAAGCCACTGAAGGGTTTTAAATACTCATTTTGAACTGCAAGAGACTGAGGTAAAATCCCACCAAAGGGCAAAAAGCAAGTAATAGAAAGATGTGACAAAATGGAAGTCTAGTAACTCACCGTGAAACAGAAATCGACGGGGACTCCTAAATTCTCCAGGGACAGTACGTGCTAGGCATATAAACTCTTAACAACATTCTTACCTGGACGAGCTGATTCTGACACCAACAACTCTGAGTTCATTTTTGGCAAAAAATTCCATGAGACCAATTTTTAGTTCAGCAGCAGTTTTGTTGAAATTCAGATTTCCAACCAACAATTTGAAAGTTACAGGTGGTTCAGCTGCCATACATAAAGGTAGAAAACAACAACACACACACAAGTCAAATGAGTTCAGAAAGAATGATACTAAAAGAAAATCCATTAAAGACTGGTGTATTAACACCAGGCTGCAATTAAAATCCCTGCTCATTGTTTAAAACTTGGTTTTCACCAAGATAAAAGTCCCTATGTGTCCCTTATATTTTAAAACACAGGAAAGAGTCCTGGTCGGTGTTCTCAGTGATTACAGCATCGGCTTGCACACCTGAAGGTCTCAGATTGGGTTCCCAATCAAAGGCACATACGTACCTGGGTTGCAGATTAGATCCCCAACCCTGGTCTCAGTTTGTGAGGGAGGCAATTAATCAGTGTGTGTGTGTGTGTGTGTGTCTCTCTCTCTCTCTCTCTCTCTCTCTCCTCCTCCCTCCTTGCCTCCCTCCCTCCCACTCTGTCTAATCAGCAATGGAAAAAATATCCTTGGGTGAGAATTAACAAAACAAAACAAAACAACACAGCAAAAAGTTACCTTCTAATTTCTGTTTTTTTGTTTCACGGGAAGCCTTCTGTTTGGCCATTTTCTTCTTCTGTTTTCCAGGTGTTTTTTTAATATGATCTGTGGGCAAAAGCCAAAATATTGTAGTATTTTTACTGATCTGTCGGTGCCACTAGTAAGTAAACTGGAAGCTCTTACACTCTCCACAATTACCATACCTGATATGCATATTCTTTACAAGACTCATGGATTAGGTCTGGTCAAAATATTTTTAAAAACATTTATATATTAATTAGAAAGTTCTTCAAGTTCATAACAGAAATCCAACAGTCCCTGCCCAAGGACTTCCCTTACAACTAGAAATCGCTGATATTGGCCACCATTTAACATAGCCAATTTGGGTCATTCTGGACCCTCCTCCTTCCCCTCCTCCTCCTCTTAGCCTTTGTCATCACAGTGGTTGTCCTGTTCATCCTCCTCGACCCCCACAGGAAAGGCTTTTCTCCCTCTGGACCACGGAGAGTTCAGCTTCTTTGTCAGAATCTAAATGAAAATCCACTCAATCAATTCCTGACACATATTCAAGTACCTCCTTTACATAAACCTCATACCAATACACTTTAGAATGTAACTCAATTACCTTCCTCTTCCTCCACCTCCACCTCCACCTCTACCTCCACCTCATCTTCATATTTATCCTCTTCAACATCATTCTTTTCGTTTTCTATGCTCTTGGCCTTCACAGGAACAGCTTTTACGGGAGCTTTCTTGCCTTTGGCTGGTGCAATCTCCATATGTTGTTCTTCAGAGTCTGAAAGAGAAGCTACCTAGTAAAAACTCAAGACAATTATCCCCAAACCAACATTAGTTCCAGATAAATCTAAAGGAAAACACACATAACACATGCTTAGTAGTTATAGCAAGAATTAACAGATAACTTGGAAGCAAAATCATATATTATGAAAACTACTCATAGAATGTGCTATGCTAAACATTCAGGCAATCATTCATGGCTACCATACTAGTGAGCAACCAGCACAGAGAATCCCCGGGAGGATTTTTATGTAACACCCATGATGTCATGGAATGAGTATGTTTGCATATTGCCCACCCATCCCAGTCTCACCCCTAATGTACCTTGCAAACAAGAGCCCAAGAACTACCAACAGAATGCCTTACCATCTACTTCCTCCTCCTCCTCATTGTCCAAGAAAGAGGCAGCAGCAGTAGCTTTCATCACTGCTGGCTCAAATTCATCCTCATCCTCCTCTTCACTGTTGCCATCATCTTCCTCATCACTATCTTCCTTCTTAGCATTCTTGTTATTCCTTGCTCCTTTGTCTGGGATGTCTGCTTCCTTCTTACCAGGGGTTGCTATGGCTTTAGCTAGTGTAATTGCTGCCTCTTTGCCAGTGGTGACAACTGCACGTTTTTCTGTGGGAGAAACCATCATCTTCTTTCCTGGAGTTGTTGTGGTAGCCTTCTTTCCTTTTTTCTGAGGAATGATAACCTCAAGAATAAATAAAAACAAACATGAGTCACTCAGCCGGTGTGGTTCAGTTGTTGAGCATCAACCTACAAACTAGGAGGCCACGGTTTGATTCCAGATCAGGACTTATGCCCGGGCTTTGGGCTCAATCCCTAGTGGGAGGCATGCAGGAAGAAGCCAATCAATGATTATCTCTCATCGTTGATGTTTCCAGGTCTCTTTCCCTCTCCCTTCCTCGCTGAAATCAATAAAAATATATATATATATATATTTTTAAATTAAATCTTTATTATTCAGATTATTACATTTGTTTCTCTTTTTTTCCCCTCCATAGCACCCCTCCACCCAGCTCCCACCCTCCCTCTCCCCTTAGCTCCCTCCCATTGATCTCATCCACAGGTGTATGATTTTTGTCCAGTCTCTCCCTGTACACCCTTCACCCCTTTCCCCCTAAGAATTAACAGTCCACTC
>PVJN01057524.1:0-12357 GCA_004026805.1 Lasiurus borealis
TTTATTATAATGTAGTATTCCATTGTGTAGAGGTACCACGGTTTTTAAACCACTCATCTACTGATGGGAACTTAGGCTGATGCCAAATCTTAGCTATTGTAAATTGTACTGCTATGAACATAGGAGGGCATATAACCTTTCTGATTGGTGTTTCTGGTTTCTTGGGATATAGTCCTAGAAGTGGGATTACTGGATAAATGGGAGTTCCATTTTTAATTTCTTGAGGAAAATCCATATTATCTTCCACAGTGACTGCACAGTCTGCATTCCAACCAGCAGTGAATGAGGGCACTTTTTCTCCACCTCCTCACTTGTCATTTGTTGATTTGTTGATGATAGCCATTATGACAGATGTGAGCTGGTATTCATTGTCGTTTTGATTTGCATCTCTTGGACAATTAGTGAATTTGAGCATGTTTTCATATATCTCTCAGTCTTCAGTATGTCCTCTTTTGAAAAGTGTCTACTTAGGTCCTTTGCCCATTTTTTTATTGGATTGTTTATTTTCCATTTGATAAGTTGTATGAGTTCTCTGTAAATTTTAGAGATTAAACCCTTATTTGAAATCTCATTGGCAAATATGTCCTCCCATGGAGTGGGCTTTCTTGTTGTTTTTGTTGATGGTTTATTTTGCTGTGCAGAAGCTTTTTACTTTGATGTAGTCCCATATATTTATTTTCTCTTCAGTCTCCATTGCCCTAGAAATTATGTCAGTAAAGTTATTGCTACAACTTATGTCTATTATTTTGCTGCCAATGGAGTCTTGGAGGATTTTTGTGATTTCCTGTCTTACATTTAAGTCCTTTAGCCATTTTGAGTTTGTTTTTGTGTATGGTGTAACTTGGTGATCTAGTTTCTTTTTCTTTTCTTTTTTTTTTTTTTTTTTGCATGTAACTGACCAAATTTCACAACATCACTTATTGAAGAGATTGTCTTGACTCTATTGTATGCTCTTGCCTCCTTTGTCAAATATTAATTGAGCATAAGGGCTTGGGTTGATTTCTGGTTTTCTGTTCTGTTTCATTGGTCTATGTGTCTGTTCTTGTGTCAGTACCAGGCAGTTTTGAGAATCATGGCTTGGTAATAGAGCTTGAAATCTGGTATTGTGATCCCTCCAACTTTGTTCTTATTTCTCAAAATTGCTGTGTCTATTCAGGGTTTTTGTTTTTTTTTAAATTCCAGATGAACTTTTGGAGAGTTTGTTCTAGATCTTTGAAGTATGCCATTAGTATTTTATGGGGATTGCATTAAATCAATAGATTGCTTTGGGTAGTATGGACATTTTAATGATCTGATTCTACCAATCTATGAATATAGTATGTTATAATATTTGTTTATATCTTCCTATCTCTTTTTTTTAATGTCCTGTAGTTTTCTGAGTGCAGGTATTTTACATCCTTGCTCAAGTTTATTCCTAGATATCTTCATTTTTTTGGTGCAATGTTTTTTTGTGTTTTTTTTTTAATTTCTCTTTCTATGAGTTCATTATTGGTATTTAAAAAGGCCATAGAGCCGAAACCGGTTTGGCTCAGTGGATAGAGCGTCAGCCTGTGGACTGAAAGGTCCCAGTTTCAATTCCAGTCAAAGGCATGTACCTTGGTTGCGGGCACATCCCCAGTAGGGGGCATGCAGGAGGCGGCTGATCGATGTCTCTCTCTCTCAGCAATGTTTCTAACTCTCTATCCCTCTCCCTTTCTCTCTGTAAAAAAAAAAAATCAATAAAATATATTTAAAAAGGCCATAGATGTCTTGTTGTTAATTTTGTATCCTGCTACTTTGCCTAATTCATTTATAATCTCTAGTAGCTTTTTGATGGAGCTTTTGTGGTTTTATATGTATAGTATAATGTTATCTGCTAATAAGGACAGTTTTATTTCTTGTTTTCCAATTTGAATGCCTTTATTTCTTCTTTTTGAATCGCTATGACTCACACTTCCAGTACTACATTGAACAGGAGTGGTGAAAGTGGTTATCCCTGTCTTGTTCCTGTTCTCAGGGAAAATTTTTTTTGTGTTTTCCCATTGAGTATGATGTTGTCTGTAGGTTTGTCATATAAGGCTTTTATTATGTTGAGGTATGACCCTTCTATTTTCACTTTGCTGAAAGTTTTTATCAGGAGGAGGAGGAGAAAGGGTGTTAGATTTTGTAATGCTTTTTCTTCATAGATATGATCAAGTGATTTTTGTCTCTGTTTATCTGATATATCACATTTATTGATTTACAGATATTGTACTATCCTTGCATCCCCAGAATAAATCCCACTTGGTCATGGTGTCTGATATTTGTAAACTAAAGCTGAATCTGATTTGCTACAATTTTGCTGAGGAATTTAGCATCTATGTTCATCAAGGATATTGGCCTGTATTTCTCTTTTTTTGTGATATCTTTATCTGGTTTTGGAATAAGGGTAATACTGGCTTTATAGAAAGAGCATGGACGTGTGCCTTCCTCTTGAATTTTTTGGAATAGTCTGAGTAGGTTATGTTTTAGGTCTTCTTTGAATGCTTGGTAGAACTCACCTATAAAGTTGTCTGGATCAGGGCTTTTGTTTGCTGGGAGATTTTTTATCACTGCTTCAACTTCTTTGGTTGTTCTCAGCCTATTTATTCAGGTTTTTTAATTTTTCCAAATTGAGTTTTGGGAGGGTGTATTTTTCTAAGACTATGTCCATTTCATCTAGGTTGTCCATATTGTTGGAATAGAGTTGTTCACATTATTTTTTTTTCATAATCATTTGTATTTCTGTGGGATCAGTTGTTACTTCGCCTCTTTGATTTCTGATTTTGTTTATTTGTGTCCTCTCTCTTTGCTTCTTGGTGAGCCTGGCTAGAGGTTCTTCAATTATATCTATTCTTTCCAATAACCAGCTCTTCTTTTATTTTTTTTTAATACTTGTATTTCTTTCTTTTAATTTTTACGTTGTTTATTTCCTCTATGATCTTTATTATTTCTTTCCTTCTGCTTACACTGGCATTTTCCTGTTGCTCTTTTTCTAACTCTTTGAGTTGTAGAGTTAGATAATTTATTACCATTTTTTCTTGTTTTCTTGAGGTAGACCTCTAGCGGTATGAGCTTCCCTCTCAAGACTGCTTTAACTGTGTCCTATTGATTTTGGATTGTTGTGTTTACATTGTCATTTATTGGCATGATGCTTTTTATTTCTTCTTTGATCATTTTGATAAACAAGTCATTGTGTAAAGCATGTTATTTAGTCTTCAGGTGGGTTTTTCATTATTTTTATTGAGTTGAATTCTAGTTCTATGCCACTGTGATCTGAGAAGATGCTTGATATGATTTTTTTAATTTTTATTAATTTTGTATACATATCTCCCCATTGCCCCCCTCCCTCCCAGGCATACCCCAACACCCCAGTGTCTATGTTCATTGGTTATGTTTATATGCATGCATACAAGTCCTTTGATTGATCTCTTATCTACCTCACCTAACTTTAATCTTCCTGCTGTAATTTCACAGTCTGTTTGAAGCTTTACTGTCTCTGTATCTATCCTTTTGTTCATCATTTTATAATGTTCTTTATTATCCACAAATGAGTGATATCATGTGTTACCTACTTTTAAAAAATATATATTTTTTTTTTATTTTTTCCCAGAGAAAAGGAGAGGTATAGAGAGGTAGAAACATTGATGAAAGAGAAACATTGATCAGTTGCCTCCTGCACACCTCCTACTGAGGATGTGCCTGCAATCAAGGTACATGTCCTTGACCAGAATTGAACCTGAGATCCTTCAGTCTGCAGGCCGATGCTCTACCCACTGAACCAAACTGGTATGGCAGATTTCTACCTTCTTGAATTTGAAGAGACTTTGCCTGTGTCTCAATATTTGGTCTATCTTTGAAAATAACCCATGTTCACATGAGAAGAATGTATATTCTGTGTCTTTGGGGTGAAATGTTCTGAGGATGTCAATTAATTCCATCTGATCAAGTGAGTCATTTAGGATCGATGTTTCTTTGATGATTTTTTGTTTGTTTGTTTAGAGGATTTATCCAGTGGTATTAGTGGGGTATTAAATTTCTCTACTATGACTGTATTGCTGTCATTCTCTCCTTTGATATCCTCCAGAAGTTGTTTTATGTATTTGGGTGTTCCTGTATTGGGTGCATCTATTTTTACCAAAGATTATCTTATTAAATTGCTCCTTTTAGTATTATGAAGTGGCCTTCCTTATGTCTTGTTATGACCTGCACCTTGAGGTCTAATTTGTCTAATATAAGTATTGCTACCCCAGCTTTGTCTTTTATTTCCATTTGCCTCAAAAAAGTATTTCCATCCCTTCACCATCAATCTGTGTGAGTCCTTTATTCTGAGATGGGTTTCCTGTAGAAAGCAGATATATGGGTCATGTTTTCTTATCCACTCAGTTACCTTAGGTCTTTTGATTCCAGCATTTAATCCATTTTCATCTAAAGTTATTACTGATAGGTAATTGTTTAATGCCATTTTTATTCTTTATGCTTGTGTTCCTTCTTTCCTTCCTATTTCTTCATTTTATATCAGTCATTTTAGCATTTTTTGCATTACTGGTTTGGTAGTAATAAACTCCCTTAGTCCTTTTTGTCTTTGAAGCTCCTGATTTCACCCTCAACTTTGATTGATTGGCTTGCTGTGTACACTATTCTTGGATTCAGACCCTTTCTTTGCATGACTTTGTATATTTAAATCCATTTTTTTCTTGCCTGATGTGTTTCTATTGGGAAAAAAATCTATAGTCTGATAGGATTCCCCTTGTAGATAACTTTCTCTCTCTGGCAGGTCTTAATATTCTTACTTTGTCATTGGTGTTTAAAATTTAATTATAATGTGTCTTTGTGTCAGTCTTTTAGGGTTCATTTTGTTTGGGACTCTGTGAGCTTCTTGGACTTGTGTGTGATTTTTCTTCTTCCCAGTACTGATGGAGTTTTCTGTCATTATTTCTTCAAACAGGTTTTCTATTCCTTGCTTAGTTTCCTCTCCTTCTGGCACCCCTATTATGCAGATGATGTTTCCTTTCATGTTTTCCCAAGTTCCCTTAGGGTCTACTCCTGTTTTTTTAAGTTTGTTTTTCCCCCCTAGCTGCTGCTCTGCTTGAGTATTTTTTCTACCTTGTCTCCTAGTTCACTGATGCAGTCCTCCACTTCTTCTAGTCTACTGTTGGTGCTTTCTATTGTGTTCTTTTTTTTTTTTTGCAGCAATGTCATTCTTCATTTCTTCTTCATTATTCTTAATTTTCTCTAGATTCTTACACATATTGTTGAATTTGTCTTACATTCTTTTCCACATCCTTATTACCATTGCTCTGAATTTTTTCTCTGACAAATTGCTTTCCTCCATTTCATTTACTTCTATTTCCAGTGATTCCTCCTTTTCTTTCATATGGGACTGTTTCTTTGTCTCTCCTTGTTTACTCCTCTCAGGGTGTCTGGTTATTTAGCTCTCTCTCTCTTGCTTCGACTCTCTCCAGGTGATCTATGACTTTTCCATCCATGGATTTCCTCACCAGATGTTTTTAAGTTGCCATTTCTGGGTGGGTGTTATTATATTCAGCTCTTCTTTCTATCTTCTCTTTGAGAAGGTCCAGGAGCCAGCCAACCACATATTTGGCCGCCAACTTGTCTCCTCCTGGACAAATATTTAGGCACCTGTGGATGGGGAGGCTGGAATTTTGGTGTTCATGTGTTTGCAACTGACGCAGCTGGTCTCTGGGTGTTGTGGTTGTAGGGCCCCGAGAGGTATCTGAGGTCTCCCCAGTTGAAGGTAAGGCTGGGCTTCCAATCACAGCCACTCTCTCCTTCAAGAGGGCACAGTCTCAGTGGCAGAGGTGACCACCCTGGAAGAGATTTCAGCAGTAGTTCATGGTGCCAGGCCAGAAGAGCCTGGTTCACCAGACCCCAACAATCCTGTGGAATATAACTGTCCCTCACTCACAAATACAGACACTCCATGCCCATCCACACACTATCCTTTCACTCTCTCACTCACACTGTCTTGCAGCTTGTCATCCCATTGACTGCCATGTTGAATTTCCTAGCTCATATAGCTTTCTTTTTTTTAATTTTAATTTTTAAATCAAATATCTCTGTTTTAGAGCTTGTTAATGGAAGATTATTGTGATCTTTGATCGTGTCTTGTTTCCTTGATTTTTATGTTCCTAGATGTTCTGTAAATGGATGACAAATTGTTATTGTTCAGGGAAGTTACAAATGAACAACATCTTGCTTGTTCAGAGCTACTGAATTCTTTCTGTGTCAGGCTTTGTGTTAAGCACCAGTGAAATAATATTCTAAAGGTGCTAAGAATCCTTTTGTACATATATGACATTGTGGACTCAAACATTAATTAATTCTACAGATCAAGTCTTGATCTAATGGACACAGTTACAAACTAAAACTTTCTCATATTTATACTAGAGGCCAAGTGCACGAAATTCATGCATGGGTGTGTGTGTCCCTCAGCACAGCCTGTGCCCTCTACAATCCAGGACTGTTGGCTCCCAACTGTTCACCTGCCTGCCTTCCTGATTGCCCCTAACTGCCTTCCCCTACAGGCTTGGTCTCCCCTAACTGCCCTCTCCACAGGACTGATCTCCCCCAACTGCTTTCCCCTGCAGGTCTGGGTCTCCACCAACTATCCTTCCCTAAAGTCCTGGTCACCCCCAACTTCCCTCCTCTGCCAGCCTGGCCACTTCTAACTGCCCTTCCCTGCACGCCTGGTCCCTCTCAATTGCCCTCCCCTGCTGGATATCTTGTGGTGGCCATCATGTGTCCACATGGGGGCAGCCATATTTAACCACAAAGGGCCAGCTATCTTGTGTGTTGGAGTGATGGTCAATTTGCATATCACACTTTTATTAGGGAGGAAAGAGGCCTGTTGCAGGGATGGAGGCAGACTGGTTTGCACTGAAGTGTTTCCCAGATCATGGTGGGGGTTCCTTTGGGGTATGGGGTGGTTTGGGCAAGGGGCCTGTGGTGGTTTTCAGGCCAGCCATGTTGCCCAATGACCCAAGTGGAAACCCTGGTATCTGGGGTTTATTTGTCTTCTATAATTGAAACTTTGTAGCCTTGAGTGGAGCCCAGGGCCGGTCAGAGAGTGCAGGAAGGTTGGCTTCCTTCATTGATGGAGAAACCCAAGCTTCCAGCTGGTTTCATGGCTACAGCCATCTTGGTTTGGTTAATTTGCATACTCTCTCTTCATTGGCTGTTGAGCATGGCTTATGGGCGTAGTGGAAGTATAATCAGTTTGTATGTTTCCCTTTCATTAGTTTAGATAAAAGAACACTGTTAATAAGCATAATTCTTATCAAATTGGGGATATAATTTTATGTGGCTAGAAATGCCCATAAATAATCTCTGATTTCTTCATGTCTCTCCAAAGGATACATGACTCCATCATCACCTAGAGAACTTATATCCTTAATTTTATTTTTAGATACTTTGGCTAGTTCTAGCTATATGGGTTTTGGTATTTACTGATCTTCAATCTACAAGACTTCCTCAAGTAAATATTGTCTTATTATATGTTATTATCAATCCAAGAAACAGAAGAGTTTTATGTTAATTATAATGCAGCATATAATGATATATTGGATATATGAAGTCTCTGTACTTACCAAAATTATGGAATGTGTTTTATACCTTTACTAGAGGCTCAGTGCACAAAATTCATGCACTGGGGGGGAGGGTTCCCTCAGCCTGGCCTGCACCCTCTCTCAGTCCAGGACCCCTCACTCCTAACTGCCTGCCTGCTCACTGCTCCTTACCTCTTGGCTCACTGCTCCTTAGAGTTGTCATGGAGGTGGGAGAGGCTCCAGCCACTGCCTACTGAACTCACAATTCATGAGCCCAGCTTCTGGCTGAGCTGTGCTCCCGCACTGACCACCAAGGGGCAGTTCCTGCATTGAGCATCTGCCCCCTGGTGGTCAGTGTGCATTATAGTGACCAATGGTTCCACTGGTAATTCTGCTGTTCTGATGATTTGCATATTAGGCTTTTATTATATAGAATGGCTACTTGTTCTCTGACATTGTGAATATGCTAGTTTCTTAACTTTATGCATACAGTTCTAGTTGAAAGATCAATTTATTTTTAGAACTTAAGTTTCAGACATTATAGGAATACGTTATAAACTAATCACCAGTAAGTGTTTACTCCTCTCTCAGTTTCCTTGCCTGAAGTTCCTACATGTTTTTCAAAAACTACATGAAGGAATAAGATTTCTCCAATTGATCCATAACATATTTCTACAACTTCATCAATCTCTAGTGACATGTACTTGTTCTACATAAGTTCTGTAGAACCTACGACTTTCAGAGTTAGATAACAAATATTTTTTGCACTCAGTATGGCTGGTGTGTTTATGCACCATTATACCTTTTGGATTTCATTATGCCTGGGCAATTTTTCAACAATTTATGAACATGGTGTTTCAGAACTTTTCTGGATTGAAGCATGATAATATATCTGGGCAATATCTAAGTCTAGTCATGACAGTACTGTGCAAATGGCCTTGGACTATCTTCAATAGTATTAACTTTTTGCAAAAAAAAATTAAAAATACAAATTTTCCAAGTGCCTGTTGCATGTAACATTCTCACAAGGGATTGGGATGGCTCTATGGAAATTCAGATGAGTACTGATTAAAACCCATATATTTATTTTTTTTTTAAAAATCAATAATCTTTCACATCACATGCATAATTGTATAAAGTTTATACTCGCTTTTTGGCTCTGACATTTTAACCAATGTTCTGGAAAAATACTAGCACATTATTGATTCCTGAGTCTCTGAAAACTTTCAAGGAATTAAAACATAATTTCATTTCTACTCACATCCTGGTATATTCTTACACTTAGAAAAAGAGCTCTTATGTTATTATTCAAGCATTTTATTTTCTTCTTCTTAAAACCTTGTGGATTCCTAATCCTTACAGCTATATATCTATATCTATATCTATATCATCTATATTTATCATCTATCATCTAATCTTTGCCCATTTTGTGTTTTTGACACATTTGCCAAAATAATTAGACTATAGATATGTGAATTTATTTCTGGACTCCATATTCTCTTTGTCTATATATCTGTCTTTATGGCAGCACCTTGATTTGATTAGTAGCTTTGTAATATATTCTGGAATTAGGAAAATGTGATATCTCCAGCTTTTGTTCTCTAAAACAAGTTCACTTTGGCAATGCAGGGATCTTTGTGGTTCCGTATTAACTTAAGAATTGCTGTGTGTGTGTTGTTGTTTTTTCTAATTTTGTGGGGAATGCCATAGCAATTTTGATAAAGATTGCATTAAAACTATACATAACGTTGAATACTATGAACATTTTAATGATACTAAGTCTTACAATCCTTGTATTTAGGATACATTCTCATTTAATTATTTATTTCCTTTTTCTAAATTATTAAGGTGACATTGGTTAATAAGATCATATAGTTTTCGAATGTACATCTCTGTGATTCATGATCTGTATATTGCATTGTGTGCCCACCACTCAAAGTCAAATCATCTTCTGTCACCATACATGTGGCCTTCTTTAATATATCTACACCTCCATTCCCTCCGGTAACCAACATATTGGTACTTTATCTATTCATTTCAGTTTTATATCCCACTTGAGATTATCTAACTGATTTTACATCCATGTTGTCACAAATAGCAAGTATTTCATCTTTAATTATGGATGAGTAGTATTCCATATTATATATGTAGGGTATCTTCTTTATCCAGTATTCTGTTGGAGGACACTCTGTTTGTCTTCATTTCTAGGACACAGTAAATACTGTTGCAGTGAACATAGGGGTACATATATTTTGCAAATAAATATTTTTGAGATTTGGGTAGATACCAGAAGAGGAATTCTTGGACCATATGGTAACTCCATTCTTAATTATTTTAGATAATGCCATACTGTTTTTCATAATGGCTGTACTAGTATACATTCCCATCAGCAATATTTGAGAGTTGCCTTTTCTCCACAAATTCTCCAACACTTGTTATAACCTGTCTTGTTGATAATCACCGTTCTAACAAATGTTAAGTAGTATTTTGTTGAAGTTTTAATTTGCATTTCCCTAATAGCTATTGAAGACTAACATCTTTATCTATCTCTATCTCTGTCTCTATCTCTATCTCTATCTCTATCTCTATCTCTATCTACCTATATCTATATCATCTGTTGGTTATTTGTATGGTCCCTAGGGATAAGTGCCTATTCAGGTCCTCTGCCCATTTATAAAATTTGATTGTTTGGTGTTGAGTTGTATGAGATTTTTATATATTTTAGATATCAACCCTTTTTTGGAGCTGTTGTTTCTAAATATCATCTGCCATTCATTTGGATGTCTTTTTTGTTTTGTTGGTCACTTATTTTGCTGTCGTAATGCTTTTGAACTGAACACAGCTCCATTCGTTAATTTTTTTCTTTGCTTACCTTGCTTTTGGAATCAAATTCATAAAATGTTTTCTACAATCAAGATCCATAAGTTTAGTATCTATGTTTTCTTCTATTTAGTTTATTGTGGAAAATCTTATAATTAGGTCTTTTATTCATTTTTAATTATTTTCTTGTACATGGAAAAAAGTATCTAGCTTCATTCCTTTGCATGCAGTATTCTTATTTTCCCAGAGCCATTTATTGAAAAGTTTATCTTTTCTCCATTTTGTTTTTGGTTCCTTTGCCAAAAAACTTTTTCCCATATATATGTGGTTTTATTTCTGGGATCTCAATCTGTGTAATCGGCTTTGTGTGTATGTTTATCTAGAAATACCATGCTATTTTGAATATTTTAGCTTTGTACTATAATTTGAAGACAGGTAGTGTGATGCTTTTGGTTTAATCCTTTTTCTTCATGATTGCTTTGACTATTAGGGTCTTATGTGATTCCTTACAAGTTTAATGTTTTTTCTATTTCTTTAAAAAATAATGTTGGCATTTTGATTGGGACTGCATTAATCTATATATTACTTTGGGTAATGTGACCATTTTAACTATGTTGATTCTTCCAATGCCAGAACGTGGAATATCTTTCTGTTTAATTATATCACTTTTAAAAATATGTTTTTATTAATTTTAGAGAGTGGAATGGAGAGGGAGAGATAGAAACATCAATGATGAGAGAAAATAATCTATCAGCTGCCTCACACATCCCCCTTACTGGGGATTGAGTCTGCAACCAGGGCATGTGATCTGATCTGGAACCCAATAGTGACCTCCTTGTTCATGTGTTGACTTTCAACCACTGATCCACACAATCTGGACTATGTCACTTTTGGTCTCTTTTAATAATGCTTTACAGTTTTCACTATATAGATCCTTCAAATCCTTTGTTAAACTTATTCCCAGGTATCTTATTATTTTTGTTGCAATTGTAAAATGAATTTTTTTCATTTCTTTTCCTTAAATTTCATTGTTAGTATATAGAAAAGTGGAGTTTTATAAGGTTTTTCAAGAATATGCTAGAAAAGTTGGATAAACTTAACGAGAGCCAAGAGGAGATAAAAAAGGACCAACGAGAGATGCAAAAGAGCCAACTAGAGATGATAAAGGTCCAACTAGAGATGAAAAAGGACCAATTAGAAATTAAACATACACTGACTGAAATAAAAAAATATTATACAGAGTCCTAACAGCAGACTAGAGAAAGGCAAGAATCAAGTCAAAAATTTGAAATATAAAGAAGCAGAAAACACTGAACTGGAAAAGCAAGAAGAGAAAAGAATCCAAAAATGTGAACATAATGTAAGGAGACTCTGGGACAGCTTCAAGTGTACCAACATCAGAATTGTGGGGGTGCCAGAAGAAGAGAGAGCGAGATACTGAAAACCATTTTAAAGAAATAATGACTGAAAACTTCCCACATCTGGTAAAAGAAATAGACTTACAAGTCCAGGAAGCACACAGAACCCCATATAAAAGGAATCCAAAGAGGAACACACCAAGACACATCATAATTAAAATACCAAGAGCAAAAGACAAAGAGAGAATATTAAAAGCAGCAAGAGAAAAACAGTTAATTACCTACAAGGGAGCACCCATACGACTGTCAGCTGATTTCTCAACAGAAACGATGCAGGCCAGACGGGAGTGGCAAGAAATATTCAACGTGATGAATAGCAAGAACCTACAACCAAGAATAATCTATCCAGCAAAGTTAACATTCAGAATTGAAGGGCAGATAAAGAGCTTCACAGAGAAGAAAAAGCTAAAGGAGTTCATCAACTCCAAACCAGTATTATATGAAATGCTGAAAGGTACTCTTTTAGAAGAGGAAGAAGAAAAAGGTAAAAGCCAAAAAATTATGAACAACAAATACATATCTATCAACAAGTGAATCTAAAAATTAAGTGAATT
>PVJN01057525.1:0-12429 GCA_004026805.1 Lasiurus borealis
GCCTGGTCATAGGCAGCCATCTTGTGAGGGTGTGATGATCAATTTTCATATTACCTCTTTATTATATAGGATGGGTCTAGAACAGTGCTTGGCATCTACAGCTCTATAAATGTTAGGTGATACTACAATTGCTGGCATCTTTTTCATCTCTTCTTTACCCCCATCACTGGGCATCTTTAGCTTTCTCCTTGTCTGGGTTTGCAGGGGTATACTGTTCAACCAGTTATTACACCAAACAGTACAGTTTTACCTGCCATTTTTTCCGGCTCCCCTCCAAAATGTATTGTGTCCGTTGGAATCAGTGACGTTCTTTCATCGTTATACCGCCGGTGATGGGCAGTGTCCAGTGCAGAGAACATTCAGGGGATGTTTAGGAAATTTCTATTATATTAAAGTAATCCAACTTCGAGCACTTTTAAGAAAGCTTTGTGAGGAACCTGGTTGTCACAGACTGAATGTTATGTCACAGAAGGGTGTTTGGAGGTGAGGCCTTTGGGGAGTGAGTGAGGCTCTCCTGAATATGACTACTGTCCTTAACAAAGGCCCTAGAGAGGGGTCTTGCCCCGTCCACATGTGAGGACACAGTAAGAAATCAGCCACCTCTGAACCCACAGGCAGCTCTCCCTGAATCTGTAATGCCTTGTTCTTGGACTTCCAGCTCCATGACTGTGAGAAATACCAGTTTGTTGTTCAAGTCACCCACGCAAGGGTATTTTTGTGATAGCAGCCTGAATGGACTAAAACACTGGTCATTTTACAGATGGAGAAATTGAGGCTGGTTTCTGTTACTTATCCAAGGGCATAGAGCTAGCAAATGGCAGAAGTGAGAGCAGAACCCCACGCCTCTTTTTTTCCTGTGTTGTGCAGCCTTGTCCAATATACCTGTGATTTGGGGGTCTATCTGGGTGCCGGCCTGCCGGGCTCTGAACCTCTTATCACCCAGCCCCGCCTATACCAGAATGGCTGAGTGAGCAGGAACCAGACTTGGAGAAACCTTGTGACACACCCTCTCTCCACCCATCTCACCCTCCGATGCCCCACTGGTATTTATAGGTCACACCCTCTTTGATGAGGGCCCACCTGGAAACCTGGGGTGGAGGTGGGGACAGAGGCGGCCTGAGCTAGAGGCAGGAGGCCTCTAGAGATTGGAGGGAGGAGGGAGAACCTTACCCAAGAGTGAATAATTTATAATGAAGACTATTGGGCTCGGTGAGTTGAGGAGGAGCCATCCAGTGAAGGTTGGAGACGTAAGGAAGCTCTTGGGAAGATATCCAAAGGGCAGTGAAGCTGTTCTTTGGACTAATTTTCCCTTCAGAAATGTCTTGATGCATTTTCCTTCCCACCCTCTTTGAAAGGGGGCAGAGAGCCTGTACACTCAGGAACAGATTCTTTGTTCTCACTTATTAAGGGGCAGGGCACACCAAGGACTCTGACCTCAAACTTTCTTCCTGAGAAAAGTTTAAAACTTAGGACTTTGTGTCTTTTTAAAAATATTTTATTAGAAAAAGAAGAAGAGTACTTCTTAAAGGGAATAGAATTTAGTGGCCCGGGCAGCCTTGATAACAGGAGACCAAGGGAGTGGGTTGGAAACTCAGCTGCACATTAGAGTCAGCTGGGGAGTGATTGTGAAAACCCTGAAGGCCTGGCTGCACCCCAGACCTGTGAAGTCAGCCCCTCTGGCATAGGGCCCAGAGGGCAGCATCTCTCAGGAAGCTCCCAGGCAGTTCAAGCTCCCAGCCAAGGGTGGGGAGCGCCGGGAGGGTGGCCTTCTTGCTGCCTGGTTACCCCAGAGTCTCTGCAGTGCAGATCTTTGACTCAAGAGGATGTTGTGATTTGGCTGCCGATGAGTCTTCTGGATTCTGGCTCATTTTCCTCCTGTGTTTATGGGGTCTGGGAGCAGGCTTTTGAGCACATATCCTATCTTCCTGCAGCTCACGGAGCCCCTTCCTTGAAACACGCTAAACCCTATCTTTAAGCTGTTTAACGCAGCTCTTGTACTTGGGAACAAATTATTCGTTATTCCTACAAGGTGAAAACAAAAAGGTATGTCCCTGAAGGGAGTGTCACCGTTCATTCCCATTTTGACGCTCACCCACAGTGTAACTCTGGGGACAAACTACATGTGTGGGAAGGGGCCTTAGCCAAGGTGCCTTTGTCTGTGGCAAGTCGTACCATCTCATGGACAGTTTTCTTTTTTTCTTTTCTTTTTAATTAAATCTTTAGTATTCAGATTATTACATTTGTCTCTCTTTTTTCCCCTCCATAGCTCCCCTCCACCCGGCTCCCACCCCTCCTTCTACCCTTACCTCCCCCCCTCCCATTGATGAGTCCATAGGTGTATGATTTTTGTTCAGTCACTCCCTGTATACCCCTCACCCCTTTCCCCCTGAGAATTATCAGGCCACTCCCTTTCTGTGCTCCTGATTCTATTATATTCACCAGTTTATTCTGTTGATCACATTTTTTTTTTAAATATATTTTATTGATTTTTTACAGAGAGAAAGGGAGAGGGATAGAAAGTCAGAAACATCGATGAGAGAGAGAGACATCGATATGCCACCTCCTGCACGCCCCACACTGGAGATGTGCCCGCAAGCAAGGTACATGCCCCCGACCGGAATCGAACCTGGGACCTTTCAGTCCGCAAGCCGACGCTCTATCTACTGAGCCAAACCGGTCTCGGCTGATCACATTTTTAATTCACTTAATTTTTAGATTCACTTGTTGATAGATATGTATTAGTTCATAATTTTTTATCTTTTACTTTTTTCTTCTTCCTCTTCTAAAGGAGTACCTTTCAGCATTTCATATAATACTGGTTTGGAGTTGATGAACTCCTTTAGCTTTTTCTTATCTGTGAAGCTCTTTATCTGCCCTTCAATTCTGAATGATAGCTTTGCTGGATAGAGTATTCTTGGTTGTAGGTTCTTGCTATTCATCATGTTGAATATTTTTTGCCACTCCCATCTGGCCTGCATCGTTTTGGTTGAGAAATCAGCTGATAGTCTTATGGGTGCTCCCTTGTAGGTAATTAATTGTTTTTCTCTTGCTGCTTTTAATATTCTCTTTGTCTTTTGCTCTTGGTATTTTAATTATGATGTGTCTTGGTGTAGTCCTCTTTGGATTCCTTTTATATGGGGTTCTGTTGCTTCCTGGACTTGTAAGTCTATTTCTTTTACCAGATGTGGGAAGTTTTCAGTCATTATTTCTTTAAGTAGGTTTTCAGTATCTTGCTCTCTCTCTTCCTCTGGCACCCCCACAATTCTGATGTTGGTACGCTTGAAGCTATCCCAGAGGCTCCTTACATTATCTTCACATTTTTGGATTCTTTTCTCTTCTTGCTTTTCCAGTTGAGTGTTTTCTGATTCTTTATATTTCAAATTTTTGACTTGATTCTTGCCTTCCGCTAGTCTGCTGTTAGGTCTCTGTATAATATTTTTTATTTTAGTCAGTGTATATTTAATTTCTATTTGGTCCTTTATCATCTCTAGTTGGTCCTTTTTCATCTCCTCTTGGGTCTCGCTAACTTTACCCAACTTTTCTAGGATATTCTTGAAAAACCTTATAAGCGTGGTTTTGAACTCTATATCCAGTCGTTTGTTTTCCTTCATTTCTTTTGTTTGTGATCCCTTCCCTTGCTTCAGCATTTTCACTATGCTGGGAGAACTTCTGTGTTGGATTCAGCCTTATGATACCAGACTTGAAAAACTTGCAAAAACCTCTCTGTTGAGCTTAGGATGTGTCGAGTCTCAGGGCTTGCCTTCCAGTCAGCCCCACTCTCCATGGCCCCTGAGTCTCATGTGACTGGGTAATCGCTGGAGTGGTCCTTGTGCCTGCGTGTTCTCTCGCAGTGCCTCTAGACTGCTGCCCCTCCGCCTCCCCTGTGCTCCGGAACCACACAAGTCTGGGTCCCCAGGGTTTTGCCCCAAACTGGGGTTTAGTGCAGTTAGAAGTGACACAGTTGGGAGGGTCTGTCTCCCGCCCACTCCCGAAAGCCAGTGGCACAATCAGCAGTCGGTCCTCTGCGCGCAGTGCCGCAGTGCCATGTGCGCCACCAGCTTCTGATGTTTTGCAGCTCCCCTAAATTTCCGTGCACTTTTCCCCCTTTACAGTCCAAACTCCCCCTGTATGAGTTTTGGCTGGATCTGGGGTTTAGTGTCATAGGATAAGGAGTTCAATACCTTTGAGAGTCTCCGTCTCCCTCCCTCCAGAGAAGGCCAGCGAGGTTCGCTGGCACCTGCTCTCTCCACATGTGCATCTCCGTACCTCAGCTTTTTATAGCTCCTCTGGGTCTCTGTGAGCCCCTCTCTTTTCTTCTAGTTGTATAATTTCCACTCCGCAGCTTTCCTATGGTTCTAGATGATGTCCATTCTGTCTTTTAGTTGTAGTTTTGAAATGGTTGTGTGAGGCAATAGTGTAGGTGTTTACCTATGCTGCCGTCTTGGATTCTCCCTCAACAGTTTTCTTGAGAAAGTTGAATTCTGAGATTCTGTGACATAAGTGTCACATATGGCCAGGTCAATCATATGGAGCCTAAGAGCAAATTGTTCTTTTTGAGAGGTATGTTAGGCACTTGAATTGTGACTAGAAATGGTTTTAGTGCTCAGTGTTCATTTTGTTCTGTGTCCAATAGAATATTTTATTTTATCAGACAGTAAAGGGAACATTGTGAGGAAGATGGCCTGCAGAATTCACAGTCATGGAATTGATTTGGGAATTTTTTTTGCTGGATACAAATGCCTTTTTTGGGGGGAGGAGGGTAAGATTTTGTTTGGATTGAATGTCTGCTTCACCTAGATTTTCCCTTGAGAGCTAGAAGCCTTCTGTATGGTAACACTTTCCAGAAACATCTGAAAGTGAGAGTCCCTCTGGGACTCTTATGGTCATAAACTGAATAAAAATGAAATGTCAAGAATGCAACCTGGTTTTCAAACTAACTTAACTTTTTACAACTTTGATGATGAGGGTGAGAGAGGGAAGTAACTTTTTCGTGTGCCTTCTCTTGACCAGGCATTACAACCCCATAAAGTATATAATTAGTTCATTTTACCAAAGAGGAAACTACAATTCAGAGGGGCTTAGTCACTTGCCTAAGGCTGAACAGCTCATGAGTTGCAGAGGCACAATTAAACCTGAGCCCTCTTGACTAGACCACGCAGCCCTCTAGTTCTAAAACAAACACACATACACTTAACTCAATAACTGTTCATTTTCTAGTCCCTTTAAGAGGCTTTTATTGTCCTCAGAAGATTGTCCTAATAAGCATATAAAACATACAAGCACAGTAGAGCCTAAGGTTTTACAGAGTCAGCATCTATGTGAGGACAGAAAGTCCAGAGAAGAGGAAGTTGAAACTGCTTCCTGGCAGGTAGCATGTTTCTAAAGAGCCCAGCAATTGCTCATGCAGATTTGTTGTTAAACTGACTCACAACAGCTGCAAACACTGAAGTTCTCAAGTTCCTTGCTCAATTGTCTGTGCCTTGCCCATGTTCAGTACGTATAGAGTTGTCATAGGTAGGAACAGTTTCGTTAAGAGTTAATATGCCTTCAGTTGATCATTGCACTGAATGCAGGCATTTTGGTTATTTCACCAGAAAACAAGGTTGAGGAACTTTAGAGCAATTGTTGGGAAAGTGACAGAATTAAAGGGCTGGTGTCTACAGAATTTCTACACAGGAAGGGCTCAGGGTTGGCAAATACAATTTTTTAAAAACTTTACAAGCTTTTGTAATGTTTTCTAAAGGTGTTTTTAAATTTATACTTTATATTTTATAAGGTGAAACAGTGCTCTGTAATGGCTGAAAGCAGGAGCCTGGCTGACAGAGACTAATCCCACTTGCTACTGTGTGACCTTGAACAAGCTGGTACTTAACCTTTTGAGGCCTCAGTTCTGTCTCCTGGAAAATGGAGGTGATAATGGGCCTTCTTCCTGGAGTTATTGTGATGCCTAAATTATAGTATATAAACTGCTTAGAACTGTGCCTGACACTAAGTGAACTAAGACACTCAATAAATATTTGCCGTTGTTATTTTAATTTATTGGAATTTAATTGGAGAGGCCTATAGGGGTAACGGTGGGGAGGAGGATGCCCAAGCCCCCCCAAGCCAGCCTTTTGCCAGGATAAGTAAATAATTCTGTTCAGCTCCATGATTTGAAGTTCATGTTGTTGTTGTTCTCACTGCACTCCACATTTATAGTTCTACAGAGTGGTGTACTGGGAAAGTCATTGAACTATTTAATTTTTAAACGTGTTATCATTCTAGCTGTACTTGGAAAAAGTGTTAGATGTAGATGAGGCCTCTGCTGAAAATATATTGGGTGTCCCCCCAAAATGTTTACATACACTTTGAATAATTATAAAGGCATCTCATTTATTAATATGCATCTCATTTCCAAAATTGAGCTGTCGGCTGTTAAAAAGTGTGTATACATTTTGGGGAACACCCTATCTATTCAGTGGGGTGGAACTCCAGCCTCGGAAGCCATCAGGAGCTCTGTTCATGATCCATCCGTGTTCCGATGCGGGTGCCATGGAGATGGGGCCTGCGCTTAGGCCTGAGTGACGCATAGCCATCCCATCCTCTAGGAATCCAGTGACCCTCCCCACTCCAAATTCAGAGCAAACAATGTGATTTCCTTCTGTGGTGAAGAGAAGTGTATCAGCTTGCTGGAGAAATACACTGTCTTTCTGGCCCTAAACTCCAACAAAGTGGTCATGTAGGTCCTTATATGAAGGACATTGGGGATAAATCGCTTAGTATCTTTCAGTAGTTCCTCCTGGGGAATATTTGTCCTGTGGCTGTTTCTTTTTTCTTTTTTAAAAAATATATTTTATTGATTTTTTTTACAGATAGGAAGGGAGAAGGAGAGGGGTAGAGAGCTAAAAATATCGATCAGCTGCCTCCTATACACCCCCTACTGGGGATGTACCCGAAACCAAGGTACATGCCCTTGACCAGAATCGAACCTGGGACCTTTCAGTCTTAGGCTGACACTCTATCCACTGAGCCAAACCGGTTAGGACGATGTGTCTTATGTTAACCTTGAAATACTGAGAAAGATGCTACTACTTCATTCTCATTGAGTGACTCTATTTCTACAGGAAATACTAAAGAACTCATGCATTCTGTGGATCTAATCTGACAAGGGGTCAGCACGGAAGTCCTTGGGAAGAAAAGTGGGTGGAGACAAGAATCTGGCATCTGGAGTTTTAGGTACAGAATTATGGAGCCCAGCCTTTGCTTTTGACAAATGGGGGAACTGAGGCTCAGAGATTTGCCTGAGTTCATAGAACTAATTACTAGTACTGTCCCTGAGATTCCAGGTCCCACTGCTCTTTCCCGCCAGAGCCATCCTGTCGTGAAGCCTGGGCTATAGAGCAGCTCTGAGCTCTAGAGCTCCCTGGAGTGATGGCAGTGCTCAGTCTGGCCAGTGTGGTAGTAACCAGCCACATGTGGCTCCTCGAGCACTTGAAATGTGGCTAGTTAACTGAAATTATTTTTTTGCTTTATTTAATTCTAATTAAAATGAAAGCCCCACCAGCGTGGCTCATTGGTTGAGTGTTGGCCTATGAACCAGGAAGTCATAGTTTGATTCCCAGTCAGGGCATGTGTTCACGTTGTGGGCTCGATCCCCAGTAGAGGACATGCAGGGGCAGCTGATGGATGATTCTCATCATTGATGTTTCTGTTTCTCTCTGCCTCTCCCTTCTTCTCTGTAATCAATAAAAATATATTTCAAACAACTTAAATTTACATAAGGATATGTGGCTAGTGGTTGTCATTTTAGAGAGCCCAACTTTAGAGACATTGAGAAGGAGAAAAGTCTCGTCCTTATCTCCTGCCTCATTCTCACCAGGTAGGAGGCCCTTTTCCAGTGGCTCAGGTACAGCCGGTCTATGCCAAAGAGGAGAATCACCCTGGGCCAGTCACCACCCCTTTCTGGATGAAGGGTGGCTCCTCGAAAAAATAAGGGTGTTGGACCAGATCTCTCACCAAGACCTCATGATGACTATGGGCCTGACTCTCTGAGGATCAGCAGTGTAATCTTTTAAAGAGCCCTTAGCCTGCCTGTGCCTCAGTTACCCCATGTGTGACTGAAATTAACACCTGTTCTGTCATCCTCCCTTCCTGCCCCCTCCCCCCAATGATATTGGGAAGAGGCTCAAATTAGGAAATCAGTGAGAAGAGCTCCCTGTGGCAACTTTTTAAAAAACAGTCTTTCGTGTCTCACAATATTTTTGGTTTTGATATAAGTGGTGGATGGGTTTTCTTTTCTCTTAGATGCTGCAGTTGATGAATTTACCACGTCAAGGTCATCCTCATTGTCAGAGTAGAGACAATAATAACACAGTCTGTATGAAACAGGAGCTGTAAGTCATGGTACTGATGACAGATAACTGATTTTGATCAGTTGCAAGCTAGTTTTTCACAATAATCTTGCTTAACTAGACATTCTTTACCATCGAGTCACACTCTGCTGTTTTCATCTGAGAAGCCAAAGCAAATCTTTTCGCCCTCATGCCCGCCCCCTCCCCCCAAAGAACTAAGGCTCTCCTTACTGGCTTTTCTTTCTTTTGCTTATTTTCTCCCATCAGCCTGCGGAAGTCCCGTGTGAATCCACAGTACCGTGAGTTCTTCAATAAGCAAATAAACCCGCTCTGGATGGTTTCCTTGGTTATACCTCTGCCTCTTAGGTTCTCAAACCTTATTCTCAGGTAGTGATTCTCCACTGTGTACCCACAGCTCACTGGTGGGAGGTCTCCTGATCAAAAGATCAAGGCATAGAAGGTATTTTTGCTAACGCAGAAGAAATGGGTCGTCTGACCTGAGATGAGTGGGGTATAACTTGCTCTGGGCTGCTTGCGGGCAGTGTAACATCAAGCTGGGGCCAAAGAAGATAGTTGCTAGGCTGGCCCTTGTTAGAAGTTTGCCCCCAAGCATGTAAGTGGAGTGGGGCCAGCAGCGTGGTGCTGGCAGGTGACCCAGTGCAGACGGGCTTAGCGGCAGATGTCCTTTAAGGCCCAGGGAAGCATTCTTTCACTGCAGCAGCATTGGCCCTGTAATTATGGTTGCATGGTTTAGTGTTGTGTTGAGGCTTTTAATTCTTTGCACGGTGCCACCAACAATTGTAGCATCTGCAACTATGCCAGAGACCACTGTTTCCTGCCTCCGAGGTCCCGGGGATGGCTGCGGGGAATGAGGCAGGACCCGGGGTACATGGGAGCTCTCTCCCTACCCAGTACCATCAGAGCTGTTTCAGGTTTACATGCTTCACAAATCAGCCCTCTGAAGAAGATTCTTTTGAAGAAAGGATTCCTCGGCTTACAAGATGAAAATGTTGAAAGCCACTGTTCTAAAGCCTCTCAAATTTTAGTGAGTACCAGAAACACCTGGAGGGCTTGTTAAAACAAAGATTGCTAGGCCCACTCCCAGGGTAGTCATTGTGTCTGAATTGAGGCTTGAAAATTCATATTTTAACCACTTCCCAGATGCGGCTGCTGCTGCTGCTGCTGGCCCAGGATTGCACTTTGAATACTGAACCACTGATTTTAGAGAACAGAAATAATGTTATGAATGATATATTGTGTTTTGGGAACTCTGTTAGATGTGATCAACTCCATCTTATTTGAAGCAAAAATCCTTGTATTGCTATTCACATTTCATAAAGGAGAAAACTGAAGCATACTGAGTTTCCGTAACTCACTCGTCTTTAAATTGCTGATCATCAGAGAATTGGAATTTGAGCGGAGGTCTGGGCAATAACGCCAGGTCCCTTTAATCTAGGACATTACTTGCCTTTCTTGTACATCAGTTGTCCCCAAGTTATGGTCCACAGTGGGGACAAGAGTGGATTTATTGCAAGGGGTTTGCAAATCCAGATGTAAAGCAAGCTTGGACCTCAGACTGAAGGCCTCACCTATTGGGTGGCTGCTGTGCAAATGAATTTTTGTGATAAAGACACTATGAAGTCAGATTAAGTGTCTCAGCTTAATATAACTTCACGCGCACCGAGCATCTTCTCACACAACAGATACTAAACTGACAGCTACTATTCCTGAGTGTCTGGAAAGTTGTGTATTTGTTTTTGGTGCTAAGAACTTGTCTTCATACTAGAAAAAGTTAGGAATTTAACTAAGGCACAGTGGCTGGTTGCCTTGTCTAAGTCTGGGCTTAGGGAAGGAGGGAGACATAATATTCAGTAACTGGTTCTCATTCAGTAATGCCATCCTGTTGATTGATTCCATCAGGAATCCATGCAGGAATTCTGCCTTCAGCTGCTGGACGGCCAGCATCACCTGCCCACAGCCCTGAGCCGCTCTCTCTGTTTCCTCCTCTCTCTCCTGCCCTGCTGCTTTCCAAGGCCAGCCCTTCCTCTTGGAACCTATCCTGTGCCCTGCCTGGATTCCTTCCCCATCAATTGTCTTCTCTCCCAGTTGCATTTCTGCTTTCCTAGTTTCTCATTCAAATAACTTTTTTTTTTTTTTAATACGCTCACCATGTACCAGCAACTTCCTTCCCTCTCCCACCAGTGTGCTCAGGCCCGCCAGCTCTGCTCATAGTTGTGATGATTACACTTCTTCAGCTTGGGTGAAGTACTAAACTTGCCTCAGGTACCACTGATGACTAGTGGGTTCTTGGATAAGCTGCCTAAATTCTCTAATCATCTGTAAAAAGGGAACATAACTTCAAAAGGTTGTTATGAGGATAAAAGTAAAAATAAGACATGTAAAGCACTGAATGCGGAAAGTGGCTCAAAGTAGTTATGGCTCAGGGAAGGGAAGGAGGAAAAGTCATTAGCACTGCTGTTCCCTCCACCCGAGCCTCCTGCATTCAGTCCCTGCAGGCGCAGAATCACTTTGTACTAGATCAGTGCTTCTCACCTTGTCTTTTTCTTTATTTTTTATTATCACCCCATAAGAAGAAAAGGTAGAATACATTTAAGTTAATTAACTAGCTTAAATTTAAATTAACTTGAATTTCTTCCTAATGAAGAGAAATTAAATATTAAGGGATATATTATTAAATATTAAGGCATAAGATTTGTATGGGGTCAGGCCTGAACAATAGATGCCATACACTATTGTAACATCCAAGAATTTTTCTACTCCTTTCACTCCAAACCCCTCCCACTGAGACTGCATGCGTTAGAGCTGAAACAGTCGTCTATTTGTGGAATCCTCTAGCTTTCCCTACCTGGCCTCCTTAGTCTCTCCTTAGACTGCCGACCAGTGGTGGCCCATCCTCTGCCTGCTGCTCCTCTTGTGGCTCTTTTTCTGTCTGCTTCCCTGGCCCATGCAGTCACATGGGGACTGAGATGTCCAGGACAAGGTCACATCTTAGTAGAGAGAGAGACAAACACCTCACTCTCCCAACAGCAGGACACAGACCGAAGAGTAGGGGACAGAAGGAAGCCAGTGGGAGCTTGGGAGTGGAGCCAGGGAGAGGCGAGTGTGGTGGGGCATGGAGGACACAGCGGGCAGGGCAGGGCGAGGTAGCAGACAGGACAACCCCGGGGCAGTGTGGGAACCAGAGCTTCAAATGTCCCACTTTGAACACTTGATTGTGGCCCTAATGATAGCTCAGTTTTATTTTGTCATCATCGTAATATATGGCCTTCCAAATAATACGTGCCACAAGTGCCACTTTTCAAGACACTGTGCTGGAAAGCAGTGAGTGTCTCGCAGGCGGTGAGAACAGAGTATGTGGAGGCTGGTGCCACGAGAGCATCAAATGTCGGGTTTGGCAGAGCAGCAGGACTGGCGGCTGGAGACTGGAGACAGAGCCTGAATGTGCCTGGCAGACAAGGCTTAGGAGCTAGCAAATGGTTTCCTTTCTGTGTCCCCGGGTCCCGTTTTCTTTTTTCCGTTTGCCCTCGCTTACATGCCATATGCCCAAGAGACATGAATCGATCCTTTACTTTGTGCCTTTCCCTGACTGTCATTTCCCTCTTCACAAAGGACCTCCAGATCCTTGTTGGAAGTCTGATTCTTTGGCATCCACAGGACCAACCTTCTGGGCACCTCCATTAGGATTCCCTGTGGGCACCTGCATATCAGCTCATTCTTCTGGGCAGCCAGGCTTGAAACCTTAGAATGATCTGATGTGTTTACCTTCTTTTCTAGGTAAGAAACCACAAGAAGGGCTTATAGATTAGCTCTCTGCCACCACTGAGGTTCACTCAGGCATTCAACAAATTTTCCTCTTTCCTCCCCTTTCGTCTCCCCCCACCCCCCACCCGCTTTCCTTCCTCCCTCTCACCTTTTCCCCTTTTTTCTTTTGTGGTTAATATTTATTGAGCCAAGAACTGTGCTGCTGCTTTGTGTGCATATTTTCCATTTTGCATTCACAGCAACTTGATGAAATGACATTATCACATTCTGCGGACTAGGAAACTAAGGATCATACAGGAAGGGCAACTTGTCCACA
>PVJN01057526.1:0-12429 GCA_004026805.1 Lasiurus borealis
AAGTCCAATCCCATCAAACACCAGGCCCAGATAAGATGTTGTTAATCAGCATCTTAATGAAGCCTAATTACAGCAGGTGATGCCTCCCACTAGGTAAGGCAGTAGTTACAGATGGGAGCAAGCCAGGAAATCACTGCCCTCTCCTCAGGGCCTGTTCCAGTATAACAAGGGAGGGCTCACTTGGGAAGGACTGGGTGGCAGGAGTTATGACAGTGCAGCAGAGGGCCCTGCTGGAAGTAAGAAATGACTCGTCTCCCCAGGGCCAACATAAACACAGACTGGACAGTGAGTGGAGCTGGGTTTCTAAAAGGAGACAGGTTCCAGCAAGTGCTCACCATTTATCATGACATTCTGCCTCATTAGATAGGAATGAGTCTCTGTTTCAACCATCTACCCTTGAATCAGGCCTTCATAAGGCAGCATAATCTGCAAAAAATGGTTTTTGGTTCCTCAACTCTGTTTTTGTTTTTTCTTTCTTTGCATTTACTGCTCTTTTCTTTTTACAGTATACAAGCATCCAGGGTCCCTCCTGTCCCACCCTCAATTGCAGTGGTTAACGGTGCAGGCAGTGGAATTGGACAGTGCTAGTCAGGACTCTAACCACCATATCTACCAGCTGTGTGCCCTTGGGAAAGTTACTTTATCTCTCTGATTGTCAGTGTCCTCATCAGTCAGATGAGAACAATAATTTCTACCTTTTCCTCTTCACATGGTTGTTTAGAGATTAAATTAGGGAAAATGCCCAGGGCAGTGCCTGCCACTTTTCTGAGTCTCTTCCTTATTCTGTATCTTCACTGAGAAATGGGAGAAATTCTCGACCTGGTATAGGGTGGGTGCTGTGTAAATACTTGTTGCATGAATCCCTATAAAACTTGTTATAGAGAGGAAAATGCAAGACCAGGGAGGGAAAGGAAGTGCCTGTGCCACACAGTAAGTTTCTGCTGGTCTGCAACCTGTGACTTCCTGGAGGCCAGGACCCAAGGACTTTTCCTGAGGTCTTCTTTCTGAATACAGACAGCTTATATGGAGGACTTTAATTACTTGTTACAAATCTGTCTTAGAGTGTTGATGGATCCAAAATGGATGAGTCCATGTTGCTTTAAAGCCATGAAGGAAAAAGGCAGCAACAGAGCAGGCTTTGAAGGGTGACTGACCTGAGCCTGAGAACTGGCAGAAACATTTCCTACCTGCATGACCTTGACCTTGGGCATGTCTCCTAGTTACCCTGAGCATCATGTCTTCCCTGAACTCCTACTCTGAATGGGGACCATATGCCTGTCTTTCAGGATATAGTAGAGATCCATACTACGCGTGCCATTTATGGAGAACATCCTAATCGTAGTTGGTCGATCACCTATCATGACATTGTGTTTCAGATGGTATTTCAGAGCTGGCCTGCAGCACTAGCCATGTCTTTGGAGGTTTGCCCTCATAGAGACTCCCAGACTCCATCCCTGCCATTCGGTGTTTTAATATGCACAGTGCCACTCCTCACTGTGGAACAGCCACTGACCATAAAGTCTGACATTTTGAAGATTAAAAATGCTTCAAATTAGTCATGCCCTTGTGAAGTCACCATTCCTACTTGTCCTGCTCTGAAATCTAAAATTAACTTTAAGTGAAGGCAATAACTTTCCCTCAACAATGACCTTCCTGGGAAGCAGCCTAGGGCATTGAGGCCAGGTGAGAATCTGAGTCACTCAGAAGACCACCAGGGGAGAGGAGCCACAGTATGAATAGTCTTTTTGGAGAGAGGGGTCTGTTCTGCCAGGGTTTGGTGGTCGAGGCCTCTGCAAAGAGGCAAGGAGTGGTGGGAGGAGGAGGGGAAACCTCCTTGTGGCTGCACACATGGGAGCAGGGCAGGGGCTGTGGGAGCCAGGGCTCTGGCTGAGAGCCTGGCTCTGTCCTGTACAAGTGGTGTGACCCAGGTAAGTTAACATCTTGAGCCAACATTTTCTCACTTGCAAGACAGAACTAGTTAGGGACTTCTTCATAAGGCTGCCGTGAGAATTCGATAAGCTACCAAAGTCCTTAGCACAGTGCCTGGCACCGGTGGGCAATCAGTAAAGAGTTTCCTTCTCTCAAGAGCTTCCCAATGTTTCAAGACTCATCACTGCTGTGCACTCCTGGAGTCCCAGGGACACTCACAGACATGTCATTGCTTAAGTATTTAGCTGAAGGGAAAGGGACAGACCCCAAGGCTGTTCATAATTGTCTCTTAGGTGGTTCAGGTGGTTTTCCATCTTGGCAGGAAGTCTGTTCCCCAACCACCTGGCCTCCTGACCACCTACCCTGCAGGATCCCTGACCTACTGGGATCTCCACAAAGAGATCACGTAGAACTAGGGGCTAGTGAAGGTGTTAAGTACTTAATATATTCTCATTTAACTCCACAATAACTCTGGGAAGTCTATATAATTATCTCTATTTGACTCTAAGGTCCAAGAGGCAAAGCAACTTGCCCAAAGTTGCACAGGGCTTAGAAATGGCAGAGTTAGGATTTGAAACCAGGATTTGCAGAACCTGGACTCCAAACTATTGAAACACACCAGCTCAAAGCACCAGAGACCTGGCCCTTGCCTGAGACTGGACAGGTCGGCTGCCCTGGCTTCTCTGTTGCTGGAGCTCTGACATTCTCCAAAGATGTTGGGAAGATGCAGACTGTGTTCATGTAGCAGCTGGCTAGACCAGTGGTCAGCAAACTCATTAGTCCAACAGAGTGGCAAACCGCGGCTAGGGAGCTGCATGTGGTTTTTGACCCGCGGTTTGCTGACCACTGGGCTAGACAGCTGTGAGCTTGGAGCATGTTTGGGATTGTGCCCTTGCTGTTATCAGGGATCACTCTTCCCAGTGTGGGGCCAGAGTGAAATGTTTCCTTAAGAGCTCAATGCTGGGAGATGCTTTGTATTGCTTTATTGCGCATGTGCTTTTGTTATAATTAGCACAAATGGTAGATAAATGAGCAAACAACTTAAAATAACTGACCCAGGGACACATACACCAAAATGTCATGAGCAGTCTCAGGAGACCATTCCTTCCTCTCACAAGCCTTCCCTGTAGGACACAAGAGAAGAGAGACTGTCCTTGACATCCCTATGCCCTCTGTTGTTTCTCAGCTCAGTTCACAGGCCTAGATCATGCACTTTACCAAGAAGCCTCTGTTCCCACTTGGGGAAGCAGAGAGAATGACAGTGAGCCCTGAAAGACAGTTCCTTCCAGGTGAAGGGCAAGTCCCCACTCCTCTGAAAACCTCAGAAAATGGTATTGGAATCTGATCTAAACTGAGGTCTGAGAAGGGAGAAGGAGGAAGAGGGAATAAGAGGAGGGAGGGTTCGGAGGGGAAGGAGAACAGAAGGGGTAGGCCAGCAGGGAAGGGCAAGGAAGAGAGTGTGAGGCTGCCCTGGCAGCCAGCTGCTTGCTCGCCCTGTACACACCTTCTCCTTAATCCTCAATCCTCACCATCAGGCCATCAGTGCCTGTCTAAGATTATGTAGATGCAGAAATAGGTGCAAAACGTTGTCACTATTTGCCTTAAGAAAGGGAGGTAGATGAAGTGGAAGAAAGAGAGAGAAAGAAAAAGTTGTGAAGAGGAAAGGAGAGTTGGAATTTTTGGTGAGGGTTGAATGAGGCAGAAATAGCAGGTGGAGAAGGTGAGAAAGGACATACTAAAAATATTTGTGTATACACACACACACACACACACACACACACATGAGAGAGAGACAAACACATTAAAAGAAGTGGAAAAAAAATGAGAGCGAGAGAGAGAGAGAGAGAGAGAGAGAGAGAGAAGAGGAAAGATGGAAACATTTTATCCCAGGAGAAAACTTGGAAGAGGTATAGGGGATGTGCTTCTCCCTCTTCTTCTCCTACAGGTGGCTCAACCCCTCCTCCATCCTCCCCTTCCCCCCAACCCCGCCCCCTCTCCCCCCAACCCTCAGATGCCAGCCCTGAGACCCTAAGACAAAGAACTTGGCAGCCTCCCAGTCCTCTTCCAGGAGGACTCTCAGGCAGCCATGCACCCTGGGGGCCAGGAGAGGGCACTTCAACCTCAGACAACAGCAACACAGCAGCTGGTCTGCCAGGCAGGCAGAGAGAGGCAGAGTCAGAAGAGCCGATCTCTGGCTCAGGTTCCTGGGTTCCCAGCACCTCTGGGTGGAGCCAGCTCTCTGCATTCTCCTAAATACATGGATGTGCAACTGACTGGTTTGAGTCCTCCTCCGACCTGGCCCTGGTCCTGCCCTATTCCAGACCTCTGTTCTGAGAGCACCATGCCTCCAACTCTCAGGCTCCTTCACCAAGATTGTCCTTTCCTTGAGTCCAGGGAGACTTAACTTTCAAAACTCCTTCTTACACACTATGCCATTGGATCTGCATAACCATTCACAAGTGGGCACAACAAGGAGAATGAGAAACAAGCACAGAGATGGAGTGTCAGGTGTCTGAGATCACATTAAAAATAAATATTAGTGCACTTTCTAGTTCTTTCATTCCACAGTGAGAACCCACGTATATTTGTTCTATTCACTGTGATGTTTTATGTTTTCTCTATACCAGAATTAAAGAGTGTTACCTCTCTCTCTCTCTCTCTCTCTCTCTCTCTCTCTCTCTCTCTCTCTCTCTCTTTTCCTCCCTTCCCACTCATACCCAACCTGATAGAAGACAGAGTCTTGGCCTCAGTCACAGATCTAGAACTTACACTGAGCCTGGTCATTAATGACTTTGCCCTGCTAAGAAGTTATGAATTACACACATGAGTACAGATAAGGGAGTCTGAGAACTCCAAACACACTTTGAAGAGGGTTGCCACATAAGAATCTTAGGCACTCCTTAAGAATCTAATGAACCCTTCATGGAAGATTTCACAAAATCTCCGGCCTCTGGTTGTCTCTCTAGCTCCATGCCTTCCTGAGGCCCAGAAACATATTACTCAGACTTTACCCAATTCACGATTTGACTAGTAACAGTAATAATGGCGGTATCATATATTGAGGCCCTATCATGTCCCGGGTATGCTATTACACCTGAGGTTTCCCATTTCCATCTATTTAAAACAACCCTACGAGTAAGTATGAGAATCATCCCTCTCTCAGATGGGCAAAGTGAAGCTCCGAGAGATTAGGTCACTTGCGCAAGGTCACAAACACTAAGTAGAAGAGCCATCACCTGAACCCAAGTCGGCCTGGCTCCACAGGCCCTGCCTTCTCTTTTCTCATTCATGGATAATGTATCTGCTAGTTACAGCTCAGTTATTCGCTCCTCTATCAAGTGCTGCTTTTTGTTTTGTCTTTTTTTTTTTTTCCCAAAGAAAGTATCCTCTGAGGGGAGAGAAGGGAAATCAGATTTGGATTTGAAATCAGAAGAAGAAATTCGAGCTCCTGGGAAGGTATTGTCCCAACACCCACACACTGTGCCGCTGCGCAGGGGCCACCCACCTGACTCTGTAGCTGCACTGAGAGCTGGGAACTGCCTGTGCCTTCGGATGGGCACTAGGGAACCAAATGTACCTGCCTTGTTGGTAAAATACAGATAATAATACCCTCTCCCTAGATTGTGGTGGGGTCAAACAAGAAGATAATGTGCTCTGAATGTAAGGCACTTTATACACAAATAAGTGCTGTTCACTTCCTGATGCCATTCCCCACTCCTTCCTTCCCAACCTTCAACCCCCTCCCATCCCCGCCCTCAGGATTTAGCATTCTGTGACTATCCTGTCTCCTGCCTCCACTCTGCTGACTCATGGCAAAATCTGCATAGATTAAGAGCAGTGGGCCTGACCTCCCTCCCTCCTTTCTTCCTCCAATCTGACTCCCACCTACTGCCTCTTAAGATGCATCAACATGCCAAGCACGGCACAGCCCCAGCCAGAGGCCCTTGTCTCAGACAGAGTTGGCAGCTGCCTCCTGTGATTGGCAGGACATTTATCATCTTGAGGAAAATATTGACATCTAAGAAATCCCAGACAGGCAGCGTGTCTCGTCGGGCGTATAGCCTACTGTTTAGGAAGTGAGACTTGAGGTGTTGATCCCAGGTCTCTCTGGAAAAAAGGGTGGGCTGGTGGTCCCATGGAGGGTAGTGTGGGCCCTCCAGGGGTGGACAGCATCCTTGGGATGACTGTGTCCATACATAGTGGAGGTTCAATAAGTGTGTGTCATTCTAAGTAAAATAGACTCATTAAATGAGGCCTGGAGGATGGAGGTTCTCAGTCCAAACCTTTCATTTCAAAGATGGAAAAGTGAAACTCAGGGAAGTCTAGTGATTTGCTCAAGATCACACAGAAAATGAGTGGCAGAAGGCAGATTAACAAAGTCCAGGGCTTAGGAATCTCACATTGGAGTTCTGTCCATTACCCAGAAGGTAGGAGCTATCTCTAAACCTCTGGCCAAGTGGGATCATCTGACACACTGGAACTCTTGGTTTCCCAGCAGAACCAGGAAGGAGGGGACCCTCTGAATTACTTTCAGAGCCAGTATCACAGGGTCCTTTTAAGGAAAATGAAAAGAGAGGGAAGAAGGTGGGTGGATCAGCTCTACTTGGCGAGGTGGCTCAACATATGTCTGTTCTGTACTTGCTTATCGCTAGCTAACCCCATTGAGCCATCTTCCCCACACTGCCATTGGCTCTCCCTGAAACACTGTTCTTTATCCCCTGTTTCCCTCAGCCCACTCCAGCATCATCCTCTCTCGTTTCCTAACTGACTTTGCAAGGCCCAGATTTTCCCAAAAGAGGGGATACAGCTCTCTGAGTGCTCTGGACTCTGCACATGCCACTCTCTCTATCTGCAAGGCCCTCCCATGGTGTCTTCCTTGCTGCACCTGCTCCCATCCCTGGGACCCTCAGGGCTGGGTTTGTTCGATGCTCATTCCCTCCACACATTGTCATGAGGTCACTCTCCTGCCTGTCTCCCTCACCACACTGGGAATGTCTCTAGGCAGAGGCCTCTATCACTCTTCTCTGCATCCCCAGGAACTAAATAGGAGTCGCAGGTGCTCAGTAGTAAGTGCAGCCCTGTCATTACCTCTCTCACAGGGTGCATGGTGGAGCTGCCTCCCCTCCCACTAGATCTTGTCCTGACTCTTGTTGTGCACAACAGCAGGAGGGATCATCTCCTTCTGCTCCATGATGGCTCTTTAGAAATTTGACCAAAGCAAATATATAGCCTCCAAATATCTTCTTTCCAAAGGAAATATTCCCAATTCAGTAACCAGTTTCTCACGGTCAAAGCTTTGGGTAGAGTGACCAACCATCTCAGTTTTCCCGGGACTGTCAACCTGCTCTGGTTTTAACACTGAAGTTCCCAGGAAACTCTTTAGTCCCAGGCAGACTGGGCTAGCTGGTAAACCAATGGTGCTCCCTTCCCATCCCTGTCCTTCAGGGGCTCTGTACTGTTTTCTCAATGTCCTACTTAGAGAGGGGACCAGAGATGAACACAGGGTTCCAGGAGTTGGAGGGCAAAGAAAGGCCAGCTCCTCCTTGTTCCCAACATCTGCTTCTGCTAATATAGCTACTTAGCATCAATTTTGGCAGGAGGACAGTGTGTGGTAAATTTGGGAATGGATATGTTTGTGTTGCTGTCCAATATTGAGCTTAATAGTCTCAATTAAGACACCTAAACCATGTTACTACACAGGAAACCTCATTCCCCTCATTCCAAAGCTACTTTTGTTTTATTTGTTTTACTCTAAAGGTAGAAATCATTAACACCTTTGTTCTTATTATTGTCTATGCCTCCAAATGTGTTTCAGGTATTCATTTCCTCAACAATTATTTAGTAAATACCTATAGTGTGGCACACAGCCATTGGCATATGGGCAGGACAAAGTCAGGCCCAGATCAGCACCTGGTTAGAACTAACTCTGAGTAAAGTCCTTCCACTTTGAGGGCTCTCCCCACATTTACATGACAAGAAGATTGGAACATAGAACTTGTATGCATGAGTGTACAATTGAATGTGACTATAAATAAAGCAGAGGCCCGATGCACGAAAATTCATGCAAGAGTATGTCTTCCTTCCCCTAGCTGCTGGCACCGGCTTCCTACCAGCACTAAGGACCCAGTACCTGGGCTTCCCTCCCCTGGATGCTAGCAGGCATCAAGGACCCAGGCTGGTTCCCTTGTGCCACCCACAGACACCCAGGACCTGGGATGGTTTCCCTCTATCCACGTCTTTGTCAGGAAGGACATCTGGTCTAATTAGCATTTACCCTTTTATTATTAAAGATAGGTTCAAGTTACTTAAGAACCACCAGGAACCCTCTGACCAGCAGCTCACAGCCACACCCCTGAGCAATATCAACTCTCTCTATCATCACTTGGTTTCCATGGAGCCTTGCAGTGATGCTAGTGAAGGCTGACAGTTATCCCCATAAAGTAACTTTACAACTTCGTAATTTGTAGCTCTCTGTTGTCAGTAATATTAACACATTTCAAATTATGGCTATAAACTTGACAACAGCAGATAAAACCCATAGAAACCTCATTTTGGGGGAGGAGAGAGGATGGGAGAAAGTAATGAAATGTTGGTTTTCCAGGCCTGGATAAGAGGCACAGTGTGATCTGGAGGTGGGAGCTGCAAGATCAAGGCAGGACTCACAAAGGGCAAGGCAGCTTAGTCCATGCACACAGAGAATGGATCTGGTGGCATCTGGAAGACCAGGGATTGCAAATAGGTCACAGGCAGGGCTAGGGGTTATAGAGAACATGGCTATAGGAGGAGCAGGAGGTGGCTGGTGGGTCCCAACCTCTGTGGGGTTCAGGAAAGGGCTTTTGTCCTACAGGAAAGGGAGGGAACCTGGGCCCACTGCAGAGCAAGGAGGAGGTGAGGGAAAACTGCCAGGCAGAACTAAGAGAATAGCCCTGGGCATGTTATTTGACTTTCCCACATGTCAAATGGAGGTATTTACCTCAGAGGCCAAAAATCAAATAATTCTTTCTGTATTTGTCTGTCTATCTATCCATCCATATATCTATCTAATGATTTAGAAATAAACTTAAGGGTTATTTTATCTTCTAATGTAAAGATAGAAAAATTGGAACCCACATGACCATTCCTCTAATACAGGGATGCTGGCATGACTCATGAAGCACATTTCAATATTCTTATCTTTATTATCACTTCTATTAGCCATTCACTCATTCAGTTTGTCATTCCATAAGCATTCACATTTAAAGAACAAATTCTAGCTCATGTCTACATGGGGATGGAGGTGGAGTGGGAAATAAACCCCCAACAGGTCCTTGTCCAGTTTAGTCTTCTGTTTCTAAAGCCCACGGATGGAAGTTTTTTTGTTTTGTTTTTTGTTTGTTTGTTTGTTTGTTTTTTGCCTATTAATCTTAACAAAGGCTTGGCCATGGGCAGGACAAACTGGGAAATATCTGGGTATCATTACATACCAATCAACAGATCAGACCTGACACTTCCTACTCTTCTGCTTAAAAAGTAAAGCCTCCTCCTCAAGAAAAAAAAAATCCAGGTAGTAACCCCTACACCTTCCCAAATGCCCAATACACATATATATCCTGATAATTCCCCTGAGCAACACAGATCACATCACTCATTGTCCTATTAGTGGGCCAACTAGCAAATGCTAGTGATCCATCCTTCCTTCCTTCCTTCCTTCCTTCCTTCCTTCCTTCCTTCCTTCTTTCCTTCCTTCCTTCCTTCCTTCCTTCCTTCCTTCCTTCCTTCCTTCCATTCATTCACATTCACTGAGGCCTACCAAGTATCAGGCTTTAAACAGAGAGGTGAAGTTATTTAACCAAGGTCACACAGCTTTATGATGAGGACAAGAGGCATTCTTTTCACCAGCTCATCAGGGGAAGCCCATCTGGACTCTGCATACCAAACCACTTTCCTCGTTAGGACTCTATAGTACATGGTAGAAAAATCTAGTATAAGCCTATCCAAAGTGAAGTTCTCTCCAGAATTTCACGCCCATAAAGCCACCTGCCTGCCAAACTTCTCTATTTGTACTTGACATGACCAACCTACACTCAACACATCCCAAACAAAGCTCAAAATATCCTCCTCCTCAACCCCTTTCTCCAGTAGTCTGTGTATAACTTATTCGTTCTACTGTGTTATTCAAATCAAGAAAGCTTGACATCTTCCTTGATTTCCTTCTTTATCCCATGCTTAAGTAATCACCAATAATGCTCAATCTTATCTGTTAGATATTGGAACACATTATTACAATGAGACTTAATATTGGTTTTAGCTGAGATCCTGAGTCTATAGATACCACATTTTAAAAATTTACATTTACTTATTTATTTTTAAATTCTTATTTATTGATTTGAGAGAGAGAGATAGAAAGGGAGAGAAACAGAGAAAGGGAGAGAGAGACATTAATTTGTTTTTCCACCTATTTATGCATTCATTGATTAATTCTCATATGTGCCCTGATCAGGGATTGAACCCACAACCCTGGCATAAAGGGATGATGCTTTAACCTCCTGAGTTACCTGGCCAGGGCCAGATACCACTTTTTAAAGTGAATTATGAAACCACATTGCAGGACTTGGAAAAGGAAACCAAAGAACCAGTTATGCAACCTTTAGCTCATGTTCAAAGAAGAAGGCCACTGGAGGGGTGTAGTGCCCCAACAGAAGTGACCATCAGATCACCAGCGACTGAGGATGAACCTTTGTGGTGTCTACTGAGTTCTGTTGGATAGATGAATAAAATAAATGACATCATCAATGTCTGGTGTGTGTTTCAGAGGACCCAGTACAAAGAATATAGTAGGCTTTGAATTGAGACCAAGCTAACAACCTGAGTTCTAGATCTCTGCATCTTCTCTTAGCCATACCCATCATTCCCTTCACATAGAGCCAGCACTCTCTGAGTAAGGTGTCCCAGCTATAAGACTGTAGAAACGAGTCTGCTCAGGCCCAAAGGTCTCTTTTCACAATGTTTTTCGCATCTGTTTTGTCAAAGAGCTATTTCCTTTGCCTGTGACCAGACCATAAAGAAAGGCCACAGAAGCTGTGGGTTATTTTATGATTCCAGTTTAGCATCTCCCCTTCTCTCCCTGCTCACCTTCCTCTGCCTCTCAGGTCATTTGAACAGAGCAATTTATTATTTGCAGGACAGTAAAATGTAAATAGCGTTTGCTGGAGAATGGTCTAAAGTTCTCAGGAATTTATCATTTAACAACAAAAAAAACAACATGCAACAGGGAGGAAGGACAGGGGAACTAATATTCAATGGCATCCGAGTGTGTGCCCAGTGATTCATATTCATTCTCCCTTGTAACCATCAAAGCATAAAACATCTCTATTGTGACATAAAACATGTCTATTCTCCCTTTACAGATCAAGAAGCTGAGGTGAGAGAGAGGGAAGAAAGGCTTCCTGCAGAAAGGGAAATAAGGCTCAGATTTCCAAGGTGAATGGGAGGCAGACAGAGTGGTTAAATAATTGCACTAGGGAGGAAGACCCTGGTCATGCTTAGGGAGAAAAACTAAACTGACAGACACATGTGTTCTGGTGAGTGAAGAGGTGAGCACTATTGTGAGACTGGGCGCAAGCTCCCCCAGGATTCCCTCCCTTCCAGCCTTCTCTTACACATGCCCGGCCCTCTTTGGGGAAACCCACACCTGATTCTGGAAAGAGGGTGCTCTGGATGACAGACATTGAAAACAAACCATAGGAACTGCACCCCCACACACTGTGTGGCATTCTGAGGTCAAGGCCCTTAACTGTGGTGATTCCTCCAAGGCCCTTTGCTCTGGGTGTGCTCCCAGTACATCCAGGCCTCTTGCTGTAACAGTCCTATCTTTGTCTTCAACATAAACACAAGTCCTCATCCAGAGTCACATATATCCCTTCAAAGTTAGTCACTTAACTTACAGTGCACACTCACACACATTGTTTTATTTAACCTCATCACAGCTCAGTGAAGTATTATTATGTCCTATTACTGATTAGGACAACGAGGTCCACTGAAGTGATGTAACTTGCCCAAGGTGATAGTAAAGTGGTTGAGCCAGGATTCAAACCCAGATTTGTCTGAATCCAAGGTCTGTTCTCTTTGAATAACTCTTGACATTTTCATGAGTATCTCTTTTAGTCCCCATTGCAGGGGTGGGAAAGTGAAAGGCCCTCAATCCCTTTGTGAAGGCGATGTTGCTCACCTGGGCAAGGTTAGAGGACTCACTGAAGAACACTCTGGAAGATGCTGCCATCAGGATCCAGGCCCCTGACTCCCAGGTTAGAGGACACCTCCTTCCAGACCACATTGCTGTTCCTATCAGACCAGCATGTCATTTCTTTCTCTGATTGGGAGGAGGAGCCAGTAGCCAACACAGACCACAATCTGACTGAAGTCTCCCTCTGTCATGAGAGGAGGGTTTTAAAAAGTGCATTTTAATTGGGAGCCAGGTTAGATCACATGTATGTGTGTTGAAATGGCCCAAGCTTCCCTGGT
>PVJN01057527.1:0-12428 GCA_004026805.1 Lasiurus borealis
GGGGGCGGTGGTGAGGCTATCAATGGGGGGAGGGTTAAGAGAGTTAATGGAGGAAAAAGGACACATATGTAACACCTTAATCAATAAAAAAATTAAAAAAATAAAAATAAAAAAGCAGGAAAAAAAAGAAATAGAGGGTATTTATGTTTATGAGAAGACTGCAACCATTGAAATATCTGAGAGATTTTTATCCACCATACCAATCATTAATCCCTTGTGGATGACATAGCTCATGATGAGAACTCATGCTCTGAAGTCAGTCTCCAGATTCAGCTAAATACTACATTGTCTACACCCATATTTTTTCTCAAATTTTTTTTTACAGCATTGTCCTTTGGAGTGATGCTTATATTTAATGATGCTATAAAAATAGCACCAGAAAACTATTGTAAGGCTGCTAATAAATTGGTCATTGGAGACAGCATGGCACAATGATTACAAGTTGCATCTAACTACCTGAGTTTATATCTCAACATTATCATTACTAGCTCAATGACCTTAGGCATATTGGTTAGTATCATAAGTTGCAGTTTGGCTATGTATCAAATGAGGATAATAATAGAACTGAAAACATAGGCTTATCATAAGAATTCTACATAATAAAGAGGTAATATGCAAATTGACTATCACTCCAACACACAAGATGGCTGCTTCCATGTGGTAAAATATGGCTGCCACAAGAGGGCCAAGAGGAAAGGGCAGTTGTGGGCAATCAGTCCATCATAGGAGGGCAGTTGGGAGGACAAGGTCTGCAGGGGAGGACAGTTAGGGGTGACCAGGCTGACAGGGGAGGACAGTTAAGGGTGACCAGGCTGGCAGGGGGGGGGCAGTTAGGGGCAACCAGGCCTGCAAGGGAGGACAGTTGGGGGCAATCGGGCCAGCAGGGTAGCAGTTAGGCATAAATTAGGCTGGCAGGGGAGTGGTTAGGGGTGATCAGGACCGCAGGCAGAAGCAGTTAGGGGTAATCAGGCAGGAAAGCATTTGGGAATCACAGTCCTGGATTATGAGAGGGATGTCTGACTGCCCATTTAGGGATTGGGCTAAATGGGCAGTTGGACATCCCCTGAGTGCTCCCAGATTGGAGAGGCTGATGGTTGGGCTGAGGGACCCAACACCCCCATGCACAAATGTCATGCACCAGGCCTCCAGTTAAGAATAAAATGCATTTAAAATGCATGACTTAGATAAAAATGTTCAGCCATATTCACTTTTGTATTGTATTGTATTGTATTGTATTGTATTGTATTGTATTGTATTTATTTTATTGTTTAAGGTATTACACATAGTAGTACATATGTCTCCTTTTTATTCTCCATTGGCCTCCCCCAAGCCTGCCCTATTCCTTGGCATTTATCTCACACTCCCTCCCAGTGTCATGAGTCTGTTGGTTTTGCTTATTTTATCCAAATCCTCTCCAGTACTTGTCTTTGTTGATTTGTTGATGATAGCATACCTCACTGTTGTTTTGATTTGCATCTCTCCAATGATTAGTGACTTTGAGCATGTTTTCATATGTTTCTTGGCTTTCTGAATATCCTCTTTTGAAAAGTGTCTATTTAGGTATTTTGCCTATTTTTTAATTGGATTGTTTATCTTCCTTTTGTTAAGTTGTATGAATGAGAGAGAGAGAGAGAGAGAGAGAGAGAGAGAGAGAGAGAGAGAGAGAGAGAGAGGTGTGTGTGGATGTATGTGGTGTGTGTGTGTGTGAGCTAGGGACAGTTAGATCCTGGAGATCTTCCAAGGGGCTGCTAAATTGGGTAGTCTTAGATGGTGAAGCTCTGCTGTTACTGCGGACACTGCAGGGGTGGCCAGTGTGGGCACAGAAACCACACCATCTTGAAAAACAGAACTGCTTGAGACTAGGATCCTAGCTTCACCACCACCCAATCTGGTCTCAGACACAAACCAGGACCCTACAGCCATTAGGGACAAAGACCTGCAACCACAGCTGCAGAGTCACAGACACCAAGAATCCAGACACCCTGGTCACAGATTTCTATGAGTCACAGAGCTTATTCCCCTCCTCACAGGCTCGCTGCTACCTGAATTGGAGCCTGGGTGTGCAGACACTGGGAAGCTGTTTCCTGCAGCTCACAATTGTGTGACCAGACCCCATGCCTACACCAGCATGGCAGTGCCACCTAACTTTGATTCTGGGCAAGGTCACATGCAAGTTTGTTTTCTGCAATGCAGGAGTGGACCTCCTGTAGATACAGGGTGACTGTGCAACTTGGTCCCCCAAGCAGACCGGGGATCCTTATTCTCCATGCAAGAGGCAACACCGAGCACCAGTGAATTGACTCTTTTTCTCATCACACCTGGGATCCCTGGTCCCCATTGCACACACACTAAGAACCAGTGACTCCAATTCTCTGCACATATACGAAGCATGAGAAAATTGACTTGCCACTGCTAGCTTCAGCATGGAGGAGGCCACATGGCAAGGATGAGAGTGGCCTCCAGCTAACAGTCAACAAAATATGAGGGACCTCAGTTCTATAACTGCAAGAAATTGAATATGCCAACAACAAGAATAAACTTGAAAGTGAATTTTTCCCCAAGACATCAAATGAGATTTCTGTCTGACACCTTCATTTCAGACTTATGAGAACCTGAGCTGAGAGATTAGCCAAGCTTGACCTATGAAGGCAATGATGTAATAAATTTGTGTTGTCTTAACATACTGGGTTTGTAGCAATTTATTGCATAGCAATGTAAAACTAATAGCATACAGATATGTACAAGGCAGCACCAGGGAATATCCAGAAGCTCCATCTCATCTATTTCAGCATTAGCTCCATCATTGAAGGATATTATTTTCTTGAGTTAGTAGCCACTCAAGTATAGCAACCACCCCAACCCACAGCTTAGAAATGAAGTATTGGAGTCCCTCATTGACATGGTGTCTAATTTATCACTCATATACCAGTCTGTTCTGATGTAATCAGTTCATAGCTTTGATTCTGTATCATTCATGGATTTCTCATTTATTTCTACCTATCTTTGAATGTTCTTACTCCTCCACTATTATTTAAAGGTTGCTAGATTTGAAGGTCTTTGGATGAAGAGATTTTCTTCTTCTTCTTTTTTGTTTGTTTGTTTGTTTTGTTTTGGATTTTTTTCTCTCTTATTAAGATATTACATATGTGTTCTTATTCCCCAATTGTCCCCCACACTCCCCACTTATGCCCTCATCCCCTTGTTGTCTGTATCCATTAGTTAGGCTTATATGCATGCATACAAGTCCTTTTGTTGATCTCTCCCTCTTATCCCCATCCTCCCCTCCCTTCACTCTGATGGTTGACGATCTGATTAATGCTTCTCTATCTCTGGATATATTTATTTTTGTTCATTAGTTTATGTTGTTCATTATATTCCGCAACTGAGTGAGGTCATGTGACATTTATCTTTCTTCAACTGGCTTATTTCACTTAGCATAATGCTATTGCAAATGGTAAGAATGCCTTCCTTTTTACTGTAGCATAGTATTCCAATGTGTAGATCTACCACAGTTTTTAATCAACTTAGAGGAATCCACAGGCAGTGAAATTTCAGACATATGAGGAAGCAATTTCTTCACTGATGCAACTCCTAGGGTAATGGAAACTAAAGAGAAAATAAATAAATGGGACTACCTCAAAATTAAAAGCTGTTGAACAGAAAAAAAAATCAAGAAAACAACAAGAAAGCCCACTGCATGGGAGAACATATTTTCCAATGTTATCACTGATAAATGTTTCATCTTCAAAATTTACAGGGAACTCATACAATGTAACAAAAAGAAGATAAACAATCCAATAAAAAAATAAGCAATGGACCTAAATAGATACTTTTCCAAAGAGGACATAAAGAAGGTTAAAAAACATATGAAAAGATACTCATAGTCACTAATCATCAGAGAGATGCAAATCAAACAACAATGAGATACCATCTCATACCTGTTAGAATGGTTATCATCAACAAATCAACAAAGGACAAGTGCTGGCAAAGATGTGGAGAAAAAGGAACCCTCATGCACTGCTGGTGAGAATGAGGAAGAGCATGGAGTTTCTTCAAAAACCTAAAAATGGAACTCTCATTTGACCCAGTATTCGACTTCTAGGAATATATTCCAAGAAAACAGAGGTACCAATCGGAATGGATATGTGCACCACTAAGTTAATAGCAGCACAATTTACCATAGCTAACATTTGGAAACAGCTTAAGTTCCCATCAGCGGATAAGTCGATTAAAAAACTGTGGTAGATCTACTCAATGGAACCCTTCTTTCTGGCAGAGATGGTAAAAGCCCCATGCTCAATGTTGCCAAGCAGTGTGAGCAGAAGTGAGCTATGTGGCAGTTATCAAATAATTAATCAACATACTCTCTCTTAAATAACAGGGCCAGTATAACTTATAGTCATTTCCATCCTGGGAATATACACAGAAAACTATCATTTAAGAAAATAGTCTGATAGGAGAAATTAGGGACTTGATTTTTTAGTCCACTAACTTTAATAACTTGAGTCCAAGTTATTCAGTTATCCTATTCAATATTTTATTTTGACACCCATATGCATTATTTCTAAGAACTATCTTTAGTTCTCTTATCTGTTCAATTCTGGATAACATAGCTCCTCAAATCTCTGGTACATGAAGAAGTAGAGCAAAGACTAATGTAAACCTTCCAACAGACAAGACATTTTAAAAGGAAGACAGATCATGATACCAAGAGGGGGATATAATAATGTGTTTCAAGAGTAATTTGCATTGACTAACTCCTCAACTAATTGCCTTTCTTCTTTTGATATACAATTGAAGTCAATCATGCCACAATGCACACCTTCCCCATGCACACAAAGATACTCAGCCCACCCTTTCAATGAATACTAATGGGAAAACTGACCACATAGATGCTGAGTAAAGCCATCCCAGTAACCTGTTAATATATGCTCCACTAATATTAAGTTCTAAATTGTGTGTTTTTTCCATAAGAGATGGGAGGTGTTTGTGAATGGGGGACCAAGAAGGCCTTATAGATGTAAGTATAAAAACAGTATGAGTTAAGGTAGGCGAAAGGAAAAGAGCATGGCATATTAGAGCTAAATTAAAAGGTATGGACTTCACTACATCTTAGCAGTTTACCAACAAATATGAATGGATAACCAAAGGTCACCAGACATTTGAGTAAAATCTGCAACAACAGAGTTTATAAAATCAACAAAAGAAGAGTACAGTAATTGATTTGAGAAAGAAGCATGTGGGCAATTCAAGGAAAGAGACCTAAAAGTTTATGATTTCAGTATTCTTAGAGAGATTTCAGAAGCTACCTTATTCATAATTGAACATATAAAAGAACGAAAGACAGTTCTTAGGCATGATGCATGTGTTTGTTGAAATAAAATATTGAATAGGATAACTGGATTACTTGGACACAATTTATTAAAGTTGGTGGTCTGGAAAATTCATAAGCATTTATCCATCCATGCACTTATGTTTAAGAATATAAAACAAAATGACAGAGATAAAAAAAAAACATGGGAAGCAATATTTAGACATGAAAAATATTGATTAAAAACACATCAAATAAAGTGTTCAGAAAGAAAAAAAATATATTATTAAAGATGTAATAGGAATGTTACTCTGAGTAGAAGAAAGATTTATTTATATCTCCAAATTTAAAAGGGACTGTGAAGTAGCTATATTAATTGTGTATTCAACAATTATGTTGAGCTAAGTTTATGCAGAATTTTGAGAATATGGATAAGAGTATCAAAACTAATTTAAAAAATAATAATTTTTAAAAATCTGTGGAAATTAAAAGTTTAAGGTAGGCTCCCAAAATCCAGTTCTTTACATATATATCTTATATGATCTCTCATTGAGTATGGGAAAGGACTTAAGACTTGGTGAATGTGATTCTCATGTCAGGTTACTTTATGTGGTAAAAATGGTCTGGGCTGGTATAATTAAGGTCCCTAAACAGTATCCCTTTGAGTTAATCTAATTAAGTGATTCTTCTAAAAGAGGGCTTAGAACTTACTTGAGCTCAGAGGCTTGAAGGAGAAACTCTTTCTTTGTGTATAAAGAAGCAAGCTGCCATGAATTCTGCAGCTTTAAGAAAAAGAACCATGAGGAACCATGGAAGCAAACCTTGCCCAGTCCAGTCTTCCCATAAAAATGCAGCGCAGTAAACACCATGGTTTTAGGTTTGTGAAACCCAGAGCATAGGACTTCTCCAAGTCTTTCTCAGATATGTGACCTATAGAAACTATAGTATAATTAACTGTTGTTAAACTGCTAAATAGATGGCAATTTGTTCAGCAGCAATATAAATCTGATCCAATCGCCACAACATTACAACAAAATTTCAGAACTTCAAGTGTATAAGAAAGCTCCTTAAAACTTTCCAAGGAAATTTTAAGTTATACAAATCAGATTGACTTTAGGCTTTTTATTAACAACATGATATCCATTGAAAACAATGAAACAATTCCTTTAGTGTTCTGAAGGAAAATGACTCAGAGCCAAAAAAAAAAAGGGACAGTGAAATAAAGACATTTTCTGACATGCAAGGACTTAGAGAGTACACTGTCCATATGGCAGGCATGATTTTGAGAAAATTACAGAATATAAGATCAATTTGACCTCCACTCTTGGAACAGTCTCTTTAGAAGGATACATATGAATATGTGCCAAATGTGTCACTTGGGTTTAGAGTATTTACAATATCATAGGAGTATAAATGCTGCTTGTCATTTTTCTTTTTTCATTTTTATTGAAGAAGAATACATATAGACTAATAAGCTCCAAGTCTACTAATTTTATGAGGTTTGATGAATTTTTAAAGATGTATACAACCAAGTAAGAAACTAGATACTGATTTGATTTATCTTTAGTAAGAACTGAGAAGATATTTGAATATGTCCGTTTTAATATACCAATAATTTGTGCAGACTATATAGTTTAAGCTACTTTCTAAGATTACATAATTTAAACTGTTATGAAAATTATAGTATTCTCCCACAAAGACAAACTAAGAATACATATCCTTTGTCTATAAAATCTAAGATACAAAAAAGTCTTAAAGAGAAGAAAGAGCCCTGACTAGTTGCTAAGTGGTTAGAGCATCATCGCCATCCTCCTTCACCACCACCACCCTCTGCCCTCCCAGACTGAAGGGTTGTGGATTTAATTACTGGTCAAGGGCACGTACCTTCAGGGCAGTTTCAATACCCAGCCCCAGTGGGTATGTTTTTTGTATTTTTCTCTCTCTCCCTCCTCCCTCCCTTCCTCACTTTCTAAAGGTCAAGGGAAAAAAATGTCCTCAGGTGAAGATATTTTTAAAAAGATTAAAAAAACACACAAAGAATAGAAGCAAAATTCCTGCTATATTTAAAGCAAGCAACTTGCTGTGATTTTTAAGTATGTGCAAAGAAATTCTGAGTAACCTACACATTGAAGTTGTGAATTCTAAGAAAGGTGTGGAGTCTACTTGTGTGCCAAGGAATTCCTTTCTTTCCTCCTCTCCTAAGGCTGTTATCTCTTTCCCTGTTATTATAGATGAAATTGATTTAGAACATAAAAACCAGAATTGATCTTTCATCCTTGAATAATGTAGAAGATAATAAATGCAGGAAAGTTTTTCCAAAGCATCTCTCAGTATATACTTTTGAATTTCACTGGAAAACATGTCATTCCATTGAGAACTCTGAATTAAGAAGCACTATTTTTTGCTGAAGGCTATTTTAAATTAGGCTAATAAATTGCTACTCTCTGCCTTGCGTGATAATGCATTACATTATCTACTGATGTACATGTATTGTTTGACTCTAATGGAGTGGAAATTAAATGTTAGACATGGGCCAGATGTTCCTATAGATGAATATAAAGCATGACTCTGGCATAGTTATGTCTCATTGGGATGAAGAGGGGGAATGTGATAACGAACAACAAATAACCACAGCCTCAAAAAATATCTTGATAATAGTCTCTGGTAAGAACTAACATCATGCAAGCCTGGATTCTTTTTTCGTCCTTGTCTTTGAGGACTGTTATAAATGTCAGCAGTATTTGCACCTGTTCATGAGGAATGTTTTTAAAAATACAGAATAAAATAAAATCATGAATATAAAAGTACCTGTAGGGGTGTCCAGTGACATTAAATATTTGTCATTTTTATTTGACAGACAGGAGCAGCTTGAAATGTTTCCCTGGATTGTGCACCTTAATGTGGCAGTGAGATTTCCATGGGTCATTCCTCTGCTCTGGAGTTCTCAGCAGAGTAGGAGAGGTATGGGAGATGCGGTAAGGGAACAAATGGGCCTTACAGGGAATTTTAATGAAGATTCCCTGATGGCTTGAGCCCAGTAGAAAAAATACAAAACAAGAACTCCACAATCTCCTATTTGAGACTAATTTATGAATGGGATCATAACTCAAATAGAAACATATCACAGAAATGAGTTGGGATAGGGAAGTACAGTGGTGCCTCGAGATATGAGTCCCCTAACATACGAGATTTTTGAGATATGAGCTGTTGAGCGAGTGATTTTTGCTTTGAAATACAAGCAACATTTGAGATAGGAGTAATCACGCGCATTGGCCGGCTGTATACGACCCGCCAGTTTACTGCAACTTGAGCATCTCATAGTTTCCCAAGCCTCAAGGTTACAGAAAGAATTAAGCTCGTAACTCGATGTACCACTGTATATAGGATGTGGCTATTGCTGCCTCTACTGATGTTAATTATATGTAAATATGTCTTTAAAAATAACCAGGTTGGAAACCGGTTTGGCTCAATGGATAGAGCGTCGGCCTGCGGACTGAAGGGTCCCAGGTTCAATTCTGGTCAAGGGCATGTACCTTGGTTGCGGGCACAACTCCAGTAGGGGGCGTGCAAGAGGCAGCTGATGGATGTCTCTCTCTCATCGATGTTTCTAACTCTCTATCCCTCTCCCTTCTTCTCTGTGAAAAATAAATAAAATAAAAAATAAATAAATAAAAAATAAATCACCAGGTAAATGGTATAAGAGATGAATATATTATCACACCTAACCATAAATCAGTCACCCACTCACTGAGATATACTTTTGAATATGGGTGCTCATGGATGTTAGGTGTGAGCTTATGGAAGCTGGGGGTACTTCACTTGTGGATAAAAGGGCAATAAAATTGACCTTGAGATTATTATACTAAATGAAATAAACCAATCTGAGAAAGATAAATATCACATGATCTCACTTATTGGTAAAATCTAATGAAAAAATTGAATTGCCAACAAAATAAGACCTGAAGCATGGAGGCATGGAATAGACTGACTTACCTCAATGTGGGGGTTGAAGGAAGAAGAGAGAGAAACCAAAGAACTTATGTACTTACTAGAGGCATGGTGCATAAAATTCATGCACCTGGGGAGGGGTACCTCAGCCACACTTGTACCTTCTAGCTGTCCAGGAGCCTTCAGGGAATGCCCGGCTGATGGCTTAGGCATGCTCCCCGTAAGGATCAGGCCTAAGCCATCAGTCGCATATCCTAAGCACTGCTGTGGAGGCAGGAGAGGCCAGCCATGAACCCCTGTGGGAGAACAATGACCACTAGAGGAAAGTTTCTGCATTGAGCATCCATCCCTGGTAGAGAGTGTACATCATAGTGACCAGTCATTCTGCTGTTCGATTGATTTGCATATTAGCCTTTTGTTATATAGAATTAGAGGCCTAGTGCATGAAATTCGTGCAAGAGAAGAGGTGTCCCTCAACCTGGCCTGCATCCTCTTTAAGCTGGGATCCCATGGGGGGGATAACCAACTGCCAGTTTAGGCCCAATCCTGCAATTGGATATCCCTCTCACAATCTGGGACCACTGGCATCTAACTGCTCATCTGCCTGCCTGCCTGCCTGATTGCCCCCTAACTGCTCTCCTGCCAACCTGATTGACACCTAACTGCTCCCCTGCCTGCCTGATCACCCACAACTGCCCTCTCCTACCATAAACTGCCTCCTTCTCCAGGACCCGCCTCCTCCATGTGAGGCGGCAGAGACTCTGGGACCAGCCTCCTCCCTGCTGTGTGGAGCCACAGGATCCTTAAACCTTACTGAGCGAAGCAGCCTCAGCTGTGCACATGGTCATCTGTGGTGGGTAGCTTTTGGTGGCCATCTTGTAATGACATCACCCGTGAGGGTCACCTAGGCTTTTATTAGTATAGATATTCAGTATTCCATGTTGTCATCAGTTCCAGACAAATTTAAAAAGTTTAGTCCATCCTTCAAGAGTAGATGAGTATCTGTCTGGAATTTCTACCTTTTTGGATAAAATTGCATGCATTTCTTTTAGTCCTGGTAGTTTTTTTTTTTTCTTATCACCTAATCAAATGGATTCTCATGACCTCTAAAACAGTTTGAAGAAATTCATCATTGTCTGATGTCAGGATTTTTATGCTTCACATACTTCCTGTTATTCTGCCCAAATTAAAATTGAAAACCTCCATCTTAAGATCAAACTCTGTCTTGCTCTTTATTTAATATGTTAGAAAATATCTTTAATAATGAGACATATTACATAAAGTCACCAAACAAGCAGACCAACAAGGGGGAAATGAAGCACAGAAAAGGAAATATGAATTTCTGATGTTCTTGCTCTTAAGTGGTCATATCCTCCCACTTCTTTGGCATTGGCACATTAAGTGGATGGACCCAGGAAGAAGGGAAAAGGAGACTACTTTGATCAACAGTAGCCTCTACAAGATAATCATATGCAAAATCAAGATAGTCCACTAGATATTTTATTAGGATTGGAAACTAAAGCCCTAACTGACTTTGTCTTGTGGACCTATGTTTCCAGTACCTAAAAGAACAGATTACTATGGAAGGATAACATGAGAATCCAGGATCTTCAGTAATATTCAAATAGTCAATATTGTATTGCTTACCCTAACCGGTTTGGCTCAGTGCACAGGGTCCCAGGTTTGGTTCCCGTCAAGGGCATGTACCTTGGTTGCAGGTACATCCCCAGTAGAGTGTGCAGGAGGCAGCTGATTGATGTTTCTCTCTCTTTGATGTTTCTAATTCTCTATCCCTCTCTCTTCCTTTCTGTAAAAATTCAATAAAAATATATAAAATATTGTATAGTTTTTAGTAAATTAGGTAAACTTGGTAAAGAACTTAAACTTGGAAGTTCAGCAGGTAAAACTGGAATTACATCTTTAACATCAGCTAGCTGTGTGGACATAGACAGTTCTACAAAGTCACTCAGCTCCAGCTTTTTCATTTGTATAATAAATCTGATTATAAAACCTATTGAATAGGATTATTTTAATTATTCAATAGTATAATATACTTAAAAAGTTTAGTTATACTTAAAAACTTAAAGGTTTTTATCAATCAGTGCTTAATGTATACACCCACACTACATTTTATTTGCTGTTAGTAGAGCATTAATAATGATCAAAATCAGTAAAGTTTAGAATGAGAAATTATATTTCATATATATTATTTAAACAATCTCTCTACATATATTAAAATAAAAATATAGCACAATGGAGACAAAAATATGCAGATGAGAGAGAAAAAGACAAAAATAATTACAAAATAGAATCTTTGAATAAATGTTATTTTAAAATATTGGCTAGTAATGTTAATATTATATGAGTTTAGTGACATAAAAAGTAACAGATGTAAATGTAAGAATTATAAAACTTCAGATTCTTTTCTGCACATGAATTAATAGATACTAAATGATTCCTCTAAGTTTAAGAAATATTAAAGCCATAAATAAATTGTAGGTAACATGAATTTATTTAATTTGCTTATTTTAATTTTAGTCACCATCATTAATCAACTTCTATGAAAAGTTAGGTAATTAATAACCTCCATAGCTCAGATTTTGCTACTTTTATAATATTTAATTTTGAATGGTTTATAATATATCTGTGTAAGAATAATTACCCAATTGTTTTATCTTAGAATCATAACTAAATAAATTAAGTGTTTATTTCCTTGCCTTATTATCATGTTTTCTTAATTTCAGCATTCTTTATTTTGATTCATTTCTCCATAGGTTGCATTTAATCTGTAAATAGGTTTTTCAAAAGTTTCATGTTGTCAAGTTTCACTGAACCTGTGAATTCATGTATAGAAATGCTTTTCTGTTGTTTTTAATACCTGAAGATATTAAACTGACTTGAGATTATGGAAATTTTGTTAAACTGTTTCTGAAACTATGCTTATTCTGAGGTAAGTCAGATTTTGCCACGTGCATGTATGTTGCTTTTTGTCCCTGGAAACTTGAAAACTTCTCTACTCAATAACTAAATGTATTCTAGCCCTATTGACTGGAAGAATTAGTCATTCATTTACTGTAAGTAATTTTTCTATATTATATCTCTGATTATTTTCTACCTGACTTGTTGGAATCTTTACTTGAGCAATATTATTCACCTTTAGTATAAACAG